>NW_019292640.1:0-50364 GCF_000500325.1 Leptinotarsa decemlineata | reverse complement strand
ATCGTGTTCAAATCGGTTGAAGCATTGAGCAATGTTGAAGCAACCGGCGATCATATTATCAACCGCAAAAAAGTTGACCCCAAAAAGGCAAAGGGAAGACAGGGCAAAATCATCGTTGGTGGATTAACTGCTGAGCTTACAGATGACGACATCAAATTTCATTTCGCACAGTTTGGAACCATAGCAGACACTCAGATGCCGTTCGACAAAGTACAAAACCAAAGAAATGGATTTTGTATCATAATTTTCAAATCCGAGCATTTACAAACCGGTGAAAAAGAAATACGTGAGCACTTTGGACAGTACGGTGAGATTAAACATATCAAAATCACAACAGATGCCACCACTGGACGGTCAAGAGGCTACGCTTTCATCGTGTTCTAATCGGTTGAAGCATTGAGCAATGTTGAAGCAGCTGGCCATCATATTATCAACGGCAAAAAAGTTGACCACAACAAGGCAGTTGAGAGGGCAAAATCTTCGTTGATAGATTAACTGCTTAGCTCACCGATCACGACATCATATCTTATTTCGGGCAGTTTGGAACCATAGCAGACACTCAGATGCCATTCGACAAAGTAAAAAACCAAAGAAAAGGATTTTGTTTAACAATTTTCGAATCAGAGCAAGTACTTAGAGACTTGATCGAAAGCCCGAAACAACAATTGAGGGTGAAGCAGCAGAAGCCAATTCTAATCAAATAGGTGGACCAATGATGGGGAGTCGAGGAGCCCGAGGTTGTTTTGGAGGGCCGGACTTTAATTATGGTGGATACGGACCAGCATTTGACTACTATGGATGAGCTGCTTTCGGGGGCTATGGCCAAAGGTACCAACCATAGTGAATAACTCTAGTATTTCTCTCAAATGCTATTTAATTTATTTTGCTTATGTATTTTTTCTGTAAAAATCATCTATCGTCAATAGTTTTCGAGTATGTTACAAAAAAAAAACTAGGTATTTCTTGTCTATGATCTTCGAGTTTTCATAACTTTTGTCCAACTGTTTATGTATCCGACCAAAACTGTTGCACATTTTTCTAGATAATAAAAATGTTATGAGTTCCCGTGGTTATTTCAACAATGACACATTTGGAAACATGTGAAATAGTCATTTGAAATGCAGTAGCTTAACATGTAATCTATACTATCTATCCTGCTGCATTTTGAAATTTGAAATTGAAATTTGAAATGGCAAAAGCATCACAAAGTTCAATGTTTAGAAAATTGAGTTAATTCTTGAAGGTCTCTTTCAATCTCAAATACCAGTATTTTTTTCAAAGGGGATCTTGAAATTTTTGATATTCGGAAAAGAAACGAACTACGTCATTTTTTGAATGATATTTGGATGGGGTTATTCTTGAACCTACCGTCTGTAACACATACTCATTAGAACTATAATTGTCGAATACGAGTTTAATCATAAGTTCGGATACAACAACAACTGTCATATAAATGATCGAGAATTGTAAATGTGTAGTATTCACCGGACGGCTTGGTATTCCTGACCTGAGATAAATGGGGATTTAAGTTGGCATACTTGATGATTTACCTGATTTATTTCATATAAAGGAGGTAACTTTACTATATTTTCATAGTAGTGTTCAGATTTATTTGACCAGTCTCAGGTGAAGTTCAGTTTATAGTTCACAGACAAGTATTTCTCCATCATAATCATCGACCATGAATGTGTCTTCGGTTGAACAAGTACAACAAAACTGTGATTTCCAAGGTGATACCGGTGGCTCTGATATTCCTGCTACTGTTAAAGCAGATAATTCTTCTTCTGTAAGCGCAGATATTGCTTCTGATAGCGCATTTGTTTCTGATTCTGTTGGTGCAGATATTTCTGCTTCAAATGACCCTCCAACAGTCGATAGTGGTAATGCTGACGCCAGGAAATTATTCGTCGGAGGAATGCATTTCCAAACCGGTGAAAAAGAATTACGTGAGCACTTTGGACAGTACGGTGAGATTGAACATATCAAAATCACAACAGATCCCACTACTGGACGGTCAAGAGGCTTCGCTTTCATCGTGTTCAAATCCGCTACTGGACGGTCAAGAGGCTTCGCTTTCATCGTGTTCAAATCGGTTGAAGCATTGAGCAATGTTGAAGCAACCGGCGATCATATTATCAACGGCAAAAAAGTTGACCACAACAAGGCAAAAGGTTGACAGGGCAAAATCTTCGTTGATAGATTAACTGCTTAGCTCACCGATGACGACATCATATCTTATTTCGGGCAGTTTGGTACCATGGCAGACACTCAGATCCATTCGACAAAGTAAAAAACCAAAGAAGAGGATTTTGTTTCATTATTCACGAATCCGAGCAAGTAGTTAGAGACTTGATCAAAAGCCCGAAACAAACAATTGAAGGTGAAGCAGTAGAAGCCAATTCTAATCAAATGGGTGGACCAATGATGGGGAGCCGAGGAGCCTAAGGTTGTTTTGGAGGGCCGGACTTTAATTATGGTGGATACGGACCAGCATTTGACTACTATGGATGAGCTGCTTTCGGGGGCTATGGCCAAAGGTACCAACCATAGTGAATAACTCTAGTATTTCTCTCAAATGCTATTTAATTTATTTTGCTTATGTATTTTTTCTGTGATTGTGTGATTAAATTTTCTATTCTTTATAAAAACTGATTTTTTTTCTATCTCTAATTCATGTTCATATATGTTCATAGTAGCCATAATACCTCTACTAGTACAGCTCATTATATTTTCATTCAAAAGAATTGCCACTATCTTAAATTCAAGATGGTAAGGGTTCTTAATATAATATGTAGGGTGATTTTTAAGACATGCTAGGCTCAAATTCAATAAAAGGTATCAATCTTTCAGTTCCAAGTCGATATGTGGTCAAGAAGAAAGATATTCATGACAGTTCTGAACAGGTAACATAGGTAATATTATTCTTGTTTGCCACTTTTTGCGAGAACGTTCCGCATGATCAGATAAATCAAACTATTAATATGAATATTTCATTTTGCTTGATATGAAAAATGAGTGTTTTTAAAAATATTTCTAGGACTATGTATACATTATGAAATCTTTATTTTCATTAACTAATCCTAGGTACTTGGGTACAGCATAACCTCTGGCAGTAATGCATCAAAGGTACGTCTTGATAGAATATTTGTCATTTAAAAATCTGCATTAAGAAGCATAATCTCTGCCAATTATGATGAAAAGTTTAGACCAATATTTGTGAAACTTAAAATAATGACCGTATTTTCAGTTATTGTTCATGAAATTTTGTTTCTTGATCATCAGAACTTTGTGAATGAAGTTGCTGACACGGATATACACTAACACTATACAAGAAATAAATCAAACCTTGTTTCGACAGTTAATAGGATGAAAAGAACAGATAATATAGAAATATCAGTTTCTGGCTATCGGCAAACAAGTGTTGCCCATCTTTACACTTGGNGCATCATAAGTATATTATCTCTGGCAAATTGATCTGTGCATTGTTCAATATTATTAATTTCAATTGGATTTTTTTTTAAATATCCCATTAATGAAGTAAATTATTTTTGTTACAAGTTTTTCTTTGTATGGCATGAATTCATCTCTGTATGTGTTTGGTATTATTCGTTTTGATTGAGATGGGTGAGGGTTTTAATTGAGGGGAGGAGTAGGTGATAAAGAAGGGGTGTTTTGTTTCTGTTTCTTTGGATTATTTATTGTAGTGAAAGATGGTCTTCGAACCGGTTTGTGAACGAAGTTGACATGTGATGACTCTGATTGAGTGGGGAGCAAATTGGAAAAATTTTGTAGATTATTTAGAATTGAAAATCTATCATTAGTAACGACCTTACTGTATGAAGGGTTATCGAATAATAACTCAGCTTCTTTGAATGAAGAAGACTCTTGGGCCATTATTTTTTTAATTTCTTTTTGCCGAGAAAAATGAGGACACTTTTTAGATATGGAAGTGTGATCATTACTGGATGAGTTGTTTGGATTTACATTGTCTGTTCGTGTGTCCGTATCTCAGACATTTGAAACATTGAACTACCGGATGAATATATGGTTCAACCATAACATTTACTAGAATGATTGGTGCATTCGGAGGTAGTTCACTTCCCAAGAAGGATACTACTATCATTTGTCGATCAACATAAACCTCTTTGCCATCCTTATCTACGAATTTGCGTTTCATTCTATGGACTTCTATAACTTGTTTGGAAGAAATAATTGCTTCCTTGAAGTACTTTTCTGAGGAAAAGGTGTCCACCATTCTAATGATCCCTATTTTCTGGGTGTAGAATTTGGGTATATTTGCAATCGTATCGTTTATTATGATAGTTTTGTGATTTATAAGACCATTGGCTGCTTCAATGGATGAGAAAATAACTTTAACCCTATTAATTCCAACTGATTTGATGTCGAGTACGTTATCTTTAAATTGGTTATGAACCATCAAAAAATGACCTAATTTTATGGGAAACAATCTTCCGATATTTTTATTCTGATGCTCAACAAATACGGACCTTTATCTCCTGACCTATATCTGTTGTCTAGGTCGATCATATTTGGACTTCTTTTTTCTGTATCTTCTGTTAGTGCTTTTTGCACTTCATCAGGTGGCCCTGTACCGCACGGTGCTTCTTCCATTCTATCTTATCTTGATACTAATCTATGTTTTCATGATACTATAAAACAGAATGTATTTATTTGGCACTCTCACGAATATTTATATTTGAAGCACAATTCTGATTCAATGTCACTCTCGGATTTCACTAATCGCAAATTTTTTATCTACTGTAGACAGTTTGACTGCCGATGCTGAACTATCCAAAATGACGGTCAAGAGGTTTCGCTTTCATTGCGTTCAAATCGGTTGAAGCACTGAGCAAAGTTGAAGCAGCTGGCGGTCATATAATCAACAGCAAAAAAGTTGACCCCAAAAAGGCAAAGGGCAGACGGAGCAAAATCTTTGTTGGTGGATTAACTGCTGAACTTACCGATGATGACATCAATCTCATTTCACACAGTTTGGAACCATAGCAGAAACCCAGATGCCGTTCAACAAAGTAAAAAACCAACGGAAAGGTTTTTGTTTCATAACCTCCAAATCAAAAAAAGTTGTTAGACATTTGATTCAAAATCCAAAACAAATGAGTAAGGGCAAAGAAGTCGATGTGAAGAGAGCCAACTCTAATACTAACCAAATGAGTGGACCAGTGTGATGGAGGGACGAGGAGCCCGAGGTGGTCGCGATGGTGTACAAGGAGGCCGCGGTGGTTTGCGATGAGGTCGAGGTGGCAGAGGGGGGTTTTGGAGAATCGGGTTTCGACCATGGCCAACAGGGGATTGATAACGGTTATGGAAATTCCGGTGGATACGGACCAGGTTATGACTACTATGGAGGTGCTGGTTTTGCGGGCTACGGCCAAAGGTACCAACCGTACTAAAAGAAAACTTTGATATATCTGATCTGTCTATCTACGAATGTTATTTACTCTATATTGTTTATATGCATCTTCTCTTTGAAATTTATTATGATTAAATGTTATATTCTATAAAAAATCAATTTCTTTTTATATTTATTTCATGTTTGTTTAAGTGTTTATAGTAACCATACGACATTTACTATTACAGCTCTTTACATTTTTATTCAAAAGATTCATCACTATTTTCAAGCATGTCAAATTCAATAATGAGTATCAAACAGTCAATAGCTTTCAGGTCGAAATGATGTTTGATTGGAAAAGAATTTTCCGAAAGAACTCCTATTGAATGAACAGTTTAGATTATTTAAATATCGCGATTTTAAATTTGGAATAGTGTTACGGTATAAATATTTCATTCAAGTACCGCAGAGTCTGGGTTGTTCACGTTAACAAGAGAATGACGTCACAAGATGACAAGTTAAGGCGTTGCCTACATGTGCACTATTTCAAACTTTCAAATTTTTTTGTACTGTTGATATGTTTTATTGCTATTATCCTTACTTCCTTTTAGTATTTGTTGGGACTATTTCGACGATGCTTTAGGCATATTGAATATACGCAGGTCTTATCAAAAGATATGATTAGTTCTGAAAAGAAAAGAAAGACTGACAGTTATCGAGTTTTTTTCGATTCGGCAATGCCTGAAATTTTTCTATCAGTTGAGCAATTTACAAAATGAAATGTTACTAGTTTCATTGCTGTGAACGCATTTCCTGGGAATTTTAACGTTGTTATGTTGGTTATACAAAATTACCATCCTATAAAATAATAAAAATAACATCCTATAAAAGGGAATCGATATTACCTTGTACACATTTCAAAATTTCAGTTTTTATCAATGCATAAACTAATACGCTAACTCTGAAGATGGCGGTCATATTTGTGAATATTTTAACAAACAAAAAGTGTGGCAAGTTGGAGATGTATTTTTTCTATTCGAACATCCAGTAATTTTTATTGAAAGTGCTCTATACATTCTTTATTGGATCTTACATCATTTTTCTCATTTACCACACTGCCTAATTAGACTTGAATATTTACGTTTCGATATTCGCCAGCACTTTGAACATCCCCGTTTCTATACTTCCTTCATGTATTTTTTAAGTTATTATTAAAACGTATTCAACCCTGTTTACCCAATTAATTTAAAAATTAAACATTCATACACGGCATAGAAAAACGCGAATATAAATATTCGCAAATCCATTTTCAGTTATTTTCTTTGAGTAAAGCATTTCATAATTGAAAGATAACAAATCTCGTTCGAAATTTTTTATTGCATACGAAATGTGACTCGTCAATCAAATTCTGTGCATAATTGAAAAGTACATTTTTTTCCGAGACGAACCGATTATACATACCTATATGAGTGTACCTATACTAAACTGTATTTCTTGAATTTCCACACATAAAAATTTACTTCACAAACTGAGATCGATAAAAAGTGTTGTTGCATGATCTACACATATTTGTAAACAGTATATTTTGAACTCAATTACTTTATTCCTCCTCGGAAAAAACCTCATATCTCCATAAATATACTCCTTTTAATTCACTGAAACCAGTTAGTTATACAAGGGATAGAAAATAGCGTAAAAATAAATTTAAAATCGACTTGCAATGGTTTTTTTTTCAGTAGGACACCTCAATTTTAATGAGAACTCGAATCAACAGTTTTCCTTAGGATAAAAGATTCTTCTCTACTTCATCAATTTCAATTTTCTCTTGAATAATCGTGAAATCTGATAATCGAAATAAAGATTTCAACTTAATTTTGACTATGAATATGAATACTTTTAATTACCATAACATTTTGACTTTTTTGTGGGAAAAGTTACTACATAACTGATTTGTAGATACTAAAATCGAATATGCAGATTTAGAAAGCCAATACCGTTCTTTCCCGATCTGTAGATGTCGTGTTCTGTGCATTAATTCTTTGAAACAAAAACAGAAGTATGTAAGTAAATTGAAAGTTCTAATTTTTATGGAAATACGTCAACTTTCATAAATTTTGTTATTGCTTGAATTATTAAAATTCCACAAAAATTCAGCGAGTTGATAACTTCGTAGGGTTGAGCTCTAAAAGGAAAATTTTCAACAGGCTAATTTTACGAGAAATTAACTTGAAAAGTTTTTTCTTGTAAGATTTTTGTATATGAGATGATATTATGATTTTCCCAAAGTATTTGACATTGATGAGAAACCCGTCTTGCAATTTTCTTTTAATAAAATATTTTTATCGTCGATGGTTTTTCAATAATTTTCAACATACAAGATCTTTTTTCTGGGATATTCCAATGTAAATACCTTTTGCACCTGACAATATGCGGGATCGAAAAGCAAGAATCAAAGTTTCCCAACTTTTCAATAACTCAAAGAATGTTCAGCGATATCAAAAGCCCTTAAAACAAAATCCCATATTCACCCCTGGTTATCCCTAATAAACTAATAGCAACTCCCATAAACCCACGATAAAATTTAGAGCTCTTCTCTCATCAAATGAAAATCTAGGAAGATTAACAGTTTGATATTTAGACTTACTCAAAACTTTGAAAATCTATAAATCGGCATATGTATCATTTTAATCTAGCATGGGAAAGAAACGGAGAAAATAACAAGTAACTGTTTAGATAAAATAGTTCAGTAGTTCATGTAGGTAAAATAAATTGATATTGAGAACATATTTTCAAAAAAAAAAAAGAAAATGCACTTCATAATAAATCAATCCTACATCAATTTATTACATTAAACAATATATATGATATATGAAAGCATGTCGCTAAAATTATCTATTTTATAAAACGGTTTTTTCTTATAATCGCCCATGTCGAAATTTGTATATTTTTTTTCGACCTTCTTCGGGTATTTTCCCTTCCACAATCTGAAGAATATGAAAATTTTATTGGAGAATTTCGTACACGTGAAAAAACGACAAACTTTTAAGTTCACCCTGATAATTTACTGCGTGTTGTTGGCGGGGTGAACTGAAAAGGTTGGCCTTTCTACACCTGTATAAAGTTTAACATTACCATTTCAAAATGTTTCATAAGGTGGAAGGTGAAAATACCGAAAGAAGTTTGATAAAAGCTGATTTTTTCTTCACAAAAACTGATTTCGTTCAATATTACTTCTTGTTTACCTTCACAGGTGAATCTGACAACAATCTTTCACATGCTTCTATTTGTTACACCGTATATTGGTAAAATATACAGTGGTAAAATAGATAACCCATTGTATTGGTTCTGAAACTTTCACACGAAACATTTTTAATACCCAACTGCTTCATCTCAAACTTATGGAAGCTCGATGTGACTCACACTGATTTTAACGCCATTTTTTCGAAAATTCACCAGATTTTTAACGGAAAAAGTAGTCTTTACTAGCAGACATTCGTCAAATCTCACAGTTAGGAAAATTTCAGATATACTGACTTATCAATTGCAGTATTAATTTGATAAGTATTTCATAAGTAAAAGTCCAGATAGCAATGAGCCTCCGTATGCGAAATAAAGGAAATTTCGGTTAAAAATATCGACTCTAGGATTGGACTAGGATTGGAATTGTACACTGTTTTTTTTGGGTGTATAACCTTCCACAATCTGAAAATATTAAAGCTAAATCAATAGAGAATCTGCAGAATTGTAGTGAAGGGCAAACTGAGAAGTTTACCCTGAAAAGTTACTGCGTAATATAAACTACTAGGTTGAAAATAGAGAAACAAATTACCAGAAAAAAATTCGCAAATTTTTCTTAAACTATATTCTCTGCTCAAAAATCATCTATCGTCAATAGTTTTCGAGTATGTTACAAAAAAAAACTAGGTATTCCTTGTCTATCATCTTCGAGTTTTCATAACTTTTGTGCAACTGTTTATGTATCCGACCAAAACTGTTGCACATTTTTCCAGATAATAAAAATTTAATGGGTTCCGGTGGTTATTTCAATAATGACACATTTGGAAACATGTGAAATAGTCATTTGAAATGCAGTAGCTTATATATTCTGCTGCATTTTGAAATTCAATGGCAAAAGCATCACAAAGTTCAATGTTTAGGAAATTGAGTTAATTCTTGAAGGTCCCTTTCAATCTCAAATACCAGTATTTTTTTCAAAGGGGATCTTGAAATTATTGATATTCGGAAAAGAAACGAACTACGTCATTTCTTGAATGAGATTTGGATGGGGTTACTCTTGAACCTACCGTCTGTAACACATACTCATTAGAACTATAATTGTCGAATACGAATTACATCATAAGTTCGGATATAACAGGTGGGTCTAATTCGCACTACTTTCATTCTAAATCAGTCATTCCCACCAAAAATTCTTCGCTCGCTTCGTTCGATCAAAATGTTTCGAGAAAAGATAGCAAATAATGAGGTAAATAACTTTTGGGAGGTATGCCATCAAATCACAACTATCATATAAATGATCGAAAATTGTAAATGTGTAGTATTCACCGGACGGGTTGGTATTCCTGACCTGAGATAAATGGGGATTTAAGTTGGCATACTTGATGATTTACCTGATTTATTTCATATAAAGGAGGTGACTTTACTATATTTTCATAGTAGTGTTCAGATTTATTTGACCAGTCTCAGGTGAAGTTCAGTTTATAGTTCACAGACAAGTATTTCTCCATCTTAATCATCGACCATGAATGTGTCTTCGGTTGAACAAGTACAACAAAACTGTGATTTCCAAGGTGATACCGGTGGCTCTGATATTCCTGCTACTGTTAAAGCAGATAATTCTTCTTCTGTACGCGCAGATATTGCTTCTGATAGCGCATTTGTTTCTGCTTCTGTTGGTGCAGATATTCCTGCTTCAAATGACCCTCCAACAGTCGATAGTGGTAATGCTGACGTCAGAAAATTATTCGTCGGAGGAATGCATCTCCAAACCGGTGAAAAAGAATTACGTCAGCACTTTGGACAGTACGGTGAGATTGAACATATCAAAATCACAACAGATCCCACTACTGGACGGTCAAGAGGCTTCGCTTTCATCGTGTTCAAATCGGTTGAAGCATTGAGCAAAGTGGAAGCAGCTGGCGACCATATTATCAACGGCAAGAAAGTTGACCCCAAAAAAGCAAAGGGTAGAAAGGGCAAAATCTTCGATGGTGGATTAACTACTGAGCTAACCGATGACGACATCAAATGTCATTTCGCGCAGTTTGGAACCATAGCAGACACTCAGATGCCGTTCGACAAGGTAAAAAACCAAAGAAAAGGATTTTGTTTCATAATTTACGAATCCGAGCAAGTAGTTAGAGACTTGATGAAAAGCCCGAAACAAACAATTAAGGGTATAGAAATCGATATAAAGAGAGCCAATTCCAATCAAATGAGTGGACCAATAATGGGGGGTCGAGGAGCCCGAGGTGGTGTGCAAAGAGGTCGCGGGGGTGTGCAAGGAGGTCGCGGGGGTGTGCAAGGAGGTCGCGGGGGTGTGCAAGGAGGTCGCGGGGGTGTGCAAGGAGGTCGCGGGGGTGTACAAGGAGGTCGCGGGAGTGTACAAGGAGGTCGCGGTGGTGTGTGGGGAGGCAGAGGTGGCAGAGCAGGTTTTGGAGGACCGGACTTCAATTATGGCCAACAAGGGTTCGGCAGCGGCTATGAAAATGCCGGTGGATACGGACCGGCTTTTGACTACTATGGAGGGGCTGGTTTTGGGGGCTATAGCCAAAGATACCAACCATACTGAAGGACGCCTCTAATATTTCTCTCAAATGTTATTTAATTTATTTTGCTTGTGTATCTTTTCTGTGATTGTGTGATTAAATTTTCTATTCTATATAAAAACTGAATATCTTTCTCTCTCAAAATCATGTTCATATATATTGTTTGTAGTAGCCATAATACCTCTACTAGTACAGCTTCTTATATTTTCATTCAAAAGAATTGCCACTATCTTATATTCAAGATTGAGAGGGTTCTCAATATAATTTGTAGGGTGATTTTTAAGACATGCTATGCTCAAATTCAATAGAAGGTATCAAACTTTCGCTAGCTTTCAGTTCTAAGTCGATATCTGATTAAGAAGGAAGTTATTCATGAGAGTTCTGAACAGGTAACAGGTAATATAATTCTTGTTTGCCATTTTTTGCGAGTACGTTCCGCATGATTAGATGAACCAAATTATTTATATGAATGTTTCATTTTGGCTGATATGGAATATAAGTGTTGTCAAAAATATTTCTAGGACTATGTATACATTACGAAATCTTTAATTTCATTTACTAATCCTACTATTCATTCAGTCCTTAGGTATGACATAATCTCTTGTAGTAATGCATCAAAGGTATGTCTTGATAGCATATTTGTCATTCAAAAATCTGCAGTGAGTAGCATAATCTCTGTCAATTATGATAGAAAGTGTCGACCAATATTTGTAAAACTCAAAATAACGGCAATAGTTTGAAAAGAACAGATAATATAGGATCTAAGCTATACACTAGATTATCTGTCGAATTTCATAACTTGCCATTCAGATGATTCAAAAACTTATTGAAGAAAATATTAACCGAACATCCATTATATGAAATTGATCAATTTTTCGAAGTTATTCAAGAAAAAAAAATCACTTTTGTGATCACCTTCTGAACTTGCACTCAACTATGTCAGTTACTTCATTTATAATTTGTAAAATACTCATGGCTTTACATTTTAGTCAATTTTTATAAGATTGGAATTTTATCTTATTAACTTGTATTTTTTCGTAAATCTGATGATCCTGCAAGCATTTTTTAAAAACTGTATTGATGCATCTTGTCCTCTCGAACTTATTTTAGAAATTCATTCGACGTGTCTAAAAACTGTGTGTTTCTGAAGACTAATAAAATTATCAATATCATATGACATCTCCGAAGGAGGCTTTTTTCTAAATATTCTTACGTACAAAAAGCGTTGCAGGTTGTAATTAATTTTTGTTATGGGAACTTTCAATCGTTATCGCAAAGTCTCTTTATATTCTATGTTTTATGTAATATATTCCTTATATAGTATCTTAAATTAAATTTTACGTGTTTTTATCTTTGTTGAACCGTATCAATCCATTAATAAATTTAGAAATGACGCAACATTTATGAGAATCCTCACTGAATGAATTCTAGAAGGGACGTAAAAGGTCTCAGCTCCTTTACACGTATTTACTACTTTTACATAAAAGAAAAAAATTTCAATTTTATAGTAACCATGCTACCATTATTATTACAGCTCTTTACATTTTATTCAAAAAAATTATCACTATATTCAACAATGTTCCTAATGAATTGTAGTGTGGTTTTTATGACATGCTATGCTCAAATTCAAAGTATATGTATCTTTTTTTAAATTTATTTTGATTGAATGTTCTATTCTGTAAAAAAATCAATATCTTTTTCATGTTCATATAAGTGTACAGAGTAACCATATTATCTTTACTATTACAGCTCTTGATATTTTTATTCAAAAGATTTATCACTGTATTCAACAATGTGAGGCTTCTTAATATAAACTGTAGTGTGGTTTTTAAGACATGCTATACTCAAATCCAACGTATATGTATCTTTTATTCGAAATTTATCATGATTAAATGTTCTATTCTGTAAAAAATGTATATCTTTTTCATGTTCACATAAGTGTTTACAGTAACCATACGATCTTCAGTATTACAGCTCTTAACGTTTTCATTCAAAAAATTATCACTATATTCAACGATTTGAGGGTTCTTAATATAAATTGTTGTGGTTTTTGAGACATACTATACTCAAATCCAACGTATATGTATCTTTTCTTTGAAAATGATTATGATTAAATAATCTATTCTGTAAAAAATGTAAATCTCTTTTATTTGTTTGAAGGTGGTTGACAATGTTTCCTGGTGTATTTCATCAGTTCAGACTTCCACTGTCTAATATAATATAAATTGATTTGAAATCCTTGAAAGAATCTGTAAAAAATGTTGCAAGGTTTGATTTATATACTGTTGGATTTATGTATGCCTTTTTGTGCTCATTGTACCTTTGGATCAGTTTTTTCTTGGTTTGGCCAATATATATTTTGTTGCAATCCGAGCATTGTATACTGTATATCCCGTTTTGGTCTTTGTCTTCTTCTTTTTCATAGTTCTTTATTTTTTTTGTTATCTTCATGTTCGGCTTGTATGTGATGTTGATGTTCAGTGGTTTGAAGATGTTTGTTAGTTTTTTGGTTTGGTGTCCTACGTACGTAAATGCTGTCCATCGTTGTGTTGTTTTGTCTGTTGGGATGGCAAGGATCAAGCCACCTTTTACTATTTTTTGTATGGAATATTTCAGTTATATTATCTCTATTACTGGAGTTTTTTCCCAACACCAAATCGTTATTTTTAACACCTCGATACGTGTTTCGATCACCAAACGATAACGATTTGGTGTTGGGAAAAACTCCAGTGATATGCATTACTACACCAAAGGTTCCAAACACTGCATCATAAGTATTTTATCTCTGGCAAATTGATCTGTGCATTCTTCAATATTATTAATTTCAATTGGATTTTTTTTTAAATATCCCATTAATGAAGTAAATTATTTTTGTTACAAGTTTTTCTTTGTATGGCATGAATTCATCTCTGTGTGTGTTTGGTATTATTCGTTTTGATTGAGATGGGTGAGGGTTTTAATTGAGGGGAGGAGTAGGTGATAAAGAAGGGGTGTTTTGTTTCTGTTTCTTTGGATTATTTATTGTAGTGAAAGATGATTTCCGAACCGGTTTTTGGAAATTGGGAAAATTTTGTAGATTATTTAGAATTGAAAATCTATCATTAGTAACGACCTTACTGTATGAAGGGTTAACGAATATTAACTCAGCTTCTTTGAATAAAGACGATTCTTAGGACATTATTTATTTTTTTGCCGAGAAAAATTAGTAAATTTTTCAGATATGGAAGTGTGATCATTACTTTTACAATACATACAGTATAATTCGTCCTGGCATTGTCCATTTTCTGGATGAGTTGTTTGGATTTACATTGTCTGTTCGTGTGTCCGTATCTCAGACATTTGAAACATTGAACTACCGGATGAATGTATGGTTCAACCATAACATTTACTAGATTGATTGGTACATTCGGAGGTAGTTCACTTCCCAAGAAGGATACTACTATCATTTTTCGATCAACATAAACCTCTTTGTTTGAAGGTGATTGACAATGTTTCATGTACAGGGTACTTACTTTTATAGCTGTTATAGTCAATATTTGGAAACGACGCGTAAAATTCACTTGTATCACCATCACTCACGAAAAAAATAATCACGTCGAGGTCACCAATGTCGGGACGGTGAAAGGAAAATTATTATTAACACGTGTTCAACGATGATATTTATACACAACACCACTAAAAAACACTAAACCAAAATAGCAAAAAGAATTTGAGGGACCACGTGGTTTGCGGAACGGAGACCACGTGTTTGCAGGCCTAGCCCTCAGTGAATGGATTCGATGTTACTCACTCCACAGTTGGCATCAGAAAGAACTCCTGTCTCTGCATTTCTCCTCAGGTGGCGACCCGGAAGTTCAGGTTAGCTAACGCACATTTCGAGATTTCGACTACTCGATTTTCGAGTGTTCGATTACAGTGTTCGATTTGGACGACTGCTTGACAATAAAGAATTTACATGTTTTTATGCTAAGCACTTGTAGGAAAAGTCCCTACAGAACACATGAAAATCACAACAGATCCCACTTCTGACGGTCAAGAGGCTTCGCTTTCATCGTGTTCAAATCGGTTGAAGAATTGAGCAGTTTGGAACCAAAGCAGACACTCAGAGCATTCCAAACCGGTGAAAAATATTTACGTGAGCACTTTGGACAATACGGTGATATTGAAAATATCAAAATCACAACAGATCCCGCTACTAGACGATCGAGAGGCTTCGCTTTCATTGTGTTCAAATCGGTGAAGCATTGAGCGATGTTGAAGCAACCGGCGATCATATTATCAATCGCAAAAGAATTGACCCCAAAATGGCAAAGGGTAGACAGGGCAAAATCTTCGATGGTGGATTAACTACTGAGCTAACCGATGACGACATCATATCTTATTTCGTACAGTTTGGAACCCTAGCAGACACTCAGAGCATTCCAAACCGGTGAAAACTAATTACGTGAGCACATTGGACAATGCGGTGAGATTGAACATGACAAAATCACAACAGATCCCGCTACTGGACGGTCAAGAGGCTTCGCTTTCATCGTGTTCAAATCGGTTGAAGCATTGAGCAATGTTGAAGCAACCGGCGATCATATTATCAAATGCAAAAGAGTTGACCACAAAAAGGCAAAGGATAGACAGGGCAAAATCTTCGATGGTGGATTAACTACTGTGATAACCGATGACGACATCAAATTTCAGTTTGCAGAGTTTGGAACCATAGCAGACACTCAGATGCCGTTCGACGAAGTACAAAACCAAAGAAATGGATTTTGTTTCATGATTTTCGAATCTGAGCATTTCCAAACCGGTGAAAAAAATACGTGAGCACTTTGGACAGTACGGTGAGATTGAACATATCAAAATCAAAACAGATCCCACTACTGGACGGTCAAGAGGCTTCGCTTTCATCGTGTTCAGATCGGTTGAAGCATTGAGCAATGTTGAAGCAACCGGCGATCATATTATCAACCGCAAAAAAGTTGACCCCAAAAAGGCAAAGGATAGACAGGGCAAAATCTTCGATGGTGGATTACCTACTGTGATAACCGATGACGACATCATATCTTATTTCGTGCAGTTTGGAACCATAGCAGACACTCAGAGCATTTCCAAATCGGTAAATAAGAATTACGTGAGCACTCTGGACAATACGTTGACATTGAATATATCAAAATCACAGTAGATCCCGCTACTGAATGGTCAAGAGGCTTCGCTTTCATCGTGTTCAAATCGGTTGAAGCATTGAGCAATGTTGAAGCAACCGGCGATCATATTATCAACCGCAAAAAAGTTGACCCCAAAAAGGCAAAGGGTAGACAGAGCAGAATCATCGTTGGTGGTTCAACTGCTGAGCTCTCCGATGACGACATCAAATTTCATTTCGCACAGTTTGGAACCATAGCAGACACTCAGATGCCGTTCGACAAAGTACAAAACCAAAGAAATGGATTTTGTTTCATAATTTTCGAATCCGAGCATTTCCAAACCGGTGAAAATCAAATACGTGAGCACTTTGGACAGTACGGTGAGATTGAACATATCAAAATCACAACAGATCCCACTACTGGACGGTGAAGAGGCTTCGCTTTCATCGTGTTCAAATCGGTTGAAGCATTGGGCAATGTTGAAGCAACCGGCGATCATAACAACGGCAAAAAATCTGACCCCAAAAAGGCAAAGAGTAGACAGGGCAAAATCTTCGATGATGGATTAAATACTGAGCTGACCGATGACGACATCATATCTTATTTCGTGCAGTTTGGAACCATAGCAGTCACTCAGAGCATCCCAAACCGGTAAAAAAATTACTTGAACACTTTGGACAATACGGTGAGATTGAACATATCAAAATGACAACAGATCCCGCTACTGGACGGTCAAGAGGCTTCGCTTTCATCGTGTTCAAATCGGTTGAAGCATTGAGCAATGTTGAAGCAACCGGCGATCATATTATCAACCGCAAAAAAGTTGACCCCAAAAAGGCAAAGGGTTGAAAGGGCAATATCATCGTCGTTGGATTAACTGCTGAGCTTTCCGATGACGACATCAAATTTCATTTCGCACAGTTTGGATTCATAGCAGACACTCAGAGCATTTTCCAACCGGTAAAGAAGAATTACGTGAGCACTTTGGACATTACGGTGAGATTGAACATATCAAAATCACAACAGATCCCACTACTGGACGGTCAAGAGGCTTCGCTTTCATCGTGTTCAAATCGGTTGAACCATCGAGCAATGTTGAAGCAACCGGCGATCATATCAACGGCAAAAAATTTGACCCCAAGAAGGCAAAGGGTAGACAGAACAGAATCTTCGTTGGTATATTAACTGCTGAGCTTACCGATGACGACATCAAATCTCATTTCTCGCAGTTTCGAACCATAGCAGACACTCAGAGCATTTCCAAATCGGTAAATGAGAATTACGTGAGCACTCTGGACAATACGTTGGGATTGAATATATCGAAATCACAACAGATCCCGCTACTGGACGGTCAAGAGGCTTCGCTTTCATCGTGTTCAAATCGGTTGAAGCATTGCTTCTGTTAGCGCAGCTATTGCTTCCAGTGGCCCTCCAACAGTAGATGGTGGTAATGCCTACGCCAAAAAATTATTCGTCGGAAGAATGCATTTCCAAACCAGTGAAAAAGAATTACGTGAGCACTTTGGACAGTACGGTGAGATTGAACACATCAAAATCACAATAGATCCTACTACTGGACGGTCAAGAGGCTTCGCTTTCATCGTGTTTGAATCGGCTGAATCATTGAGCAGTGTTGAAGCAGCCGGCGATCATATTATTGTCGGGACGGTGATAGGTAAATTATTATTTACACGTGTTCAACGATAATATTTATTAACACAACACCACTACAAAACACTACAGCAAAATAGCAAGAAGAATTTGATGGACCACGTGGTTTGCAGAACGGAGACCACGTGTTTGCAGGCCTAGCCTTCGGTGAATGGATTCGGTGTTATTCATTCCACCGTTGGCATCAGAAAGAACTCCTGTCTCTGCATTTCTCCTCAGGTGGCGACACGGAAGTTCAGGTTAGCTAACGCACATTTCGAGAATTCGACTACTCGATTTTCGAGTGTTCAATTACAGTGTTCGATTTGGATGACTGATCGACAATAAAGAATTTACATGTTTTTATACTAAGCAGTTGTAGGAAAAGTCCCTACAGTACCTCCCTGCCAGTAGTGAACGATATAACATTGAGAATGAATATGATATATGAGGAAAATAAAATTTCGTAAACTGAAGTATTAAGAAAGAATACTAAGTGCGATCCATTTGAGTTCCTGATAGGTGAATACATTTTTGCAACAATGAAAATGAGGCTGAAATTGGAATTGTATTTCCCAAATAAATAGATTTTTGCAAAGATACAATTCGTGAAATGTTGAAGTTGAATCGCGAGTTTTAAATTGAAATCCAATTGTGATGAAGAAATGATGAAACGAGAGAAATTCAATTTTTTTTGAGTATTTGAACGTGAATGTGCAAAAATTTATCGAACTGTATGAAACTTTCAAAGAGAATTGTGAAATTTGCGTGGATGAGAGAAAAAAAAGGTTTGCAATTTATTTCTTCTTGTGATTACTAATTGAATCGTCAAAATGAAAGAATAGGTTGCAAAATTATTTAATTGAAGCCTGCCTGGTAGCGTTCGGTGAATCGAACACGACGACCTGAGCGCGTCCTGAAGGCAGGTGATAATGCTGGTTCTTGTTGTAACGGAGCTTGATTATCTCCTGGAGTTGTAGGAATAAAGGTTTCGTCATCATCCAGGTCATCTTCGGGTGCAGCGATGTCCTCGGGGATAATGTAGGCTGGTTTGAGGCGGTCGATGGATACTGGAACGTTTCTGCCTCGCATTGCAAGAGTGAAGTGTTTCTCGGCTCGGGAAACAACTTCGTAGGGTCCATCGTAGGGCAGCTGAAGCGGTTCTCCTGAAGCGTCGTGCCTGACGAAGACGTGGCTGGCGGTAGCGAGGTCTTTGAAGACAAAGAGCTTTCGCTCGCCGTGCCTGGTGCTGCTGACTGGCCTGAGTGCCTGGAAGTGCTGGCGTAGCTCACGTATGAAGTCGGCCGCGTCGTCTATGTCCCTGGTGGAGGTTGATGCTAGGAACTCGCCAGGAAGTCCGGAGTGGTTCTCCGTACATCATTTCTGCAGCGGTGGCCTGAAGATCTTCCTTCTAAGCTGCACGAATCCCCAGGAGAGCGGTCGGGAGCGTATGTGTATGTGGAACGACGTAACGTGCGATCCAGGTGGAGTAGAACGCTCTGGCAACGGTCTCGGCTTCCTAGTCTCGGAGATGTATTGCTTTTGGCCATCGTGAAAAGCGATCGACGAAGGTAAGACAATACCTATATCCCTCGGAGTAGGGCATAACGATGAGGTTGATGAGGACGTGCTCGAACCGTCTAGAAGGTGCTGAGAAGTTGCCAATGGGTGTTGATACGTGTCGTGAAATCTTGGACTGCTGGCACTGGATACAGGCGCGAACCCAAGCGCGACAATCTCCGTTGGTGGAGGGCCAGATATAGCGCTGTCTGACGAGCTTGGTGGTCGCTCTGGCTCGTCTGCGAAAGGCGGCTGTCAGGAATGGCCGCGCCGTCGTCGTGGAGACGTCGCAGAGGATGGCAGCGTTTGATCCAGGTATGGTCACTTGACGCAGGTTTAGGCCAGAGTCATTTCTCTGACGGAGTTCCTGGAGCTGCTGGTCCTGTTGCTGAGACGCTGCGAGGGCTTCAAAGTCGAGTGGCGTAGTGATGGCATCAACTCGGGAGAGAGCATCCGCGACAACATTATCCTTACCAGAGATGTGCTGGATATTGGTGGTAAACTGTCTGATGAAATCCAGGTGGTGGAACTGACGCGGGGAACACTTGTCAGACTTCTGGCGGAAGGCGAAAGTCAGTGGCTTGTGATCGGTCAGGACTGTGAAGTGGCGACCATGTGTCGAAAGTACTTGACGGCCTTGTAGATTGCTAGAAGTTCCCGGTCGTAGGCAGAGTATTTGGCCTCAGCATTGCTCAGTTTCTTGGAGAAGAAACCCAGAGGTTCCCATTCGCCGTTGTCCATCTGATGTAGGGCGGCTCCAACGGTGTGATCCGACGCGTCGCAGACCAAGGAGAGTTTGGTGCCGAGCTTCGGATGGGCAAGAAGTGTGGCGTTGGCTAGGGTGTCCTTGCAGGCAGTGAAGGCAGCTTCGGCGGTGTCGTTCCACGTAATTGGCCTCTTCCCCTTGATATTGTTCTCAAGTATGTCATTGAGTGGGGCCTGGGTCCTAGCAGTCCTACGCATGAAACGTCTGTAAAAGTTAATCATGCCTAGGAACTGCCTGAGGTCTTTTGCTGTTTCGGGCCCTGGATACTCCTGGATTGCGGAGACCTTCTCAGGAAGCGGTTGCGTGCCTTTGCCAGACACAAGGTATCCAAGAAACTTCACTTCTGGCTCTCCGAAACAGCATTTGGATGTGTTGATTACGATGCCGGACTCCTGTAGACGTTCGAACAGCAGNTATCGTTCTCGGATGCAACAAGGAGGTCGTCAATGTATGCGTAAACGAAGTCCAGTCCACGTAGTTTCTCATCGATGAATCGCTGGAAGGTCTGTGCTGCGTTGCGGAGACCGAAGCTCATTGCTGGGAACTCGAACATCCCGAATGGCGTAGTGATGTCCGTTTTCGGGATATCCTCTGGAGCTTCCGGGGTCTGGTGATAGGCGCGGACCAGGTCGATAGTGGAGAAAACTTTTTTTCCGCGCAGCGTCTGGGCGAAGTCTTCGATGTGTCGCACTGGGTAGCGATCCGGTATCGTGCGGGCGTTGAGAGCACGACAGTCGCCACAGGGACGCCATTCGTCCTCTTTCTTAGGCACCATGTGGAGAGGAGAAGCCCAGCTACTCTCAGAAGGGCGGTAGATGCCCAGTCGCAGCATGGACTGAACTCCTTCTTGGCGGCGTTGAGTCGATCCAGGGGAAGGCGTCGCGGTTTGGCGACGACGGGCTGACCTGGCGTCGTATGAATATGGTGCACCGTTTTGTGCTTCACGTTGTCCGTAATTTTGCACGCACCATCGGGACGAGTGATTGCCAGGAACTGCTGAAGCAGCTTATTGTATCGCGAGCTGCCAGTGATTGTCTTGATTCCAGCGACTGTCGCGCACTTCAATTCCTGTCCCACTACACTCAGACTCGTCGTGCGATCAAGCAAGCGTCCGTTGCGCAAATCGAAGAGGAGGTCAAAATGGGATAGGAAGTCCACACCGATAATCGCCTTAGACACATCCGCGATCACAAAGTTCCACATGAAATCGCGATGGAGACCCAGGTTGAGAGTCATCGGGATTGGGCCGTACGTGGCGATAGTTGTACCGTTAGCCGCGGATAGCTCGAACCCGGTTTTCACTCGACGGCCACGAACAAGTTTACGCGGAAACACGCACAAATCGGCACCTGTGTCTATTAAGAAATCTAAGGCACTGTCCCTGTCTTTTAAAAATAAGCGGCGCGCGGTGGGGCAGCTGTCACTTGCCGCCATTAGCGACTGCCCGGTGCATTTCCCGTGTCCATAGCGCTCGCGGAGAATGCACATGGTTGCCGGCACTTATATGCGTCCCTACCGAATCGGTGGTGATACCAGCATAAACCATCAACCCGGCTGACCGATTGCGAACGCATGCGATTTCGCGAGCATGAGCGGTCACGCGATTGTTGTTGGCCGCGTCTCTGTCTCCTTTCGGCCCGAAGGGCATTGATTTCGCGGTGCTGTTCGGCAAGTTGTGCTGATAACCGCGAAAATTCCTCACGCAACCATGATTCGGTAGTACTCGACACTGCTGAGACTCTTTGTTGGGGCGCGATAGCTCCCATTGCATCCGTGACAGAATCGGCGGTCCTCGCCAAGTCGTCGAGGCTGACTCCTGGTTGTGCTACTTGCACTGCGAGGCTGGCGCGAACAAGTGGAATAATACGGTCCATCCACATTGTCCGGATGATGTCGTCGGCTGCTGAGGGGCCTGCAAGTGCCTGTAGGTGCCGCAGAAATTGTGATGGCGTCCTATCGCCGATGTCCTCGCGCTCCAGTTGTTGACGCGTCTTCTGTGCTTGTGACTTCACCAGGCGTCGAAGCAGTGTGTCTTTAAGCTGTTCGTAGGGCCTATCCGCTGGCGGGTTGAGAATTAGGTCGCGAACCTCGCCGGCCTCTCGGTCGTCGAACGACTTTGCGAGCTCGCGGAACTTTTCGGAGCTGGTTTTGACGCCGGTGTCTTCTAGAATCCACTCGACCCGTTGGAACCATAGCTCCGGGTCATTGACAGTAAACGCAGGTAATCTGAGACGCGCAGACGCCACACTCGCGGATTCGGGGCTACTGTTTGGCATTGTAGCGACTAATTACTAGGACTTGTTCAGACAGTTTGAAAACTGTATTGTTTATGTATACAACGACGCGTGAAATTCACAGGGTACTTACTTTTATAGCTGTTATAGTCAATATTTGGAAACGACGCGTAAAATTTACTTGTGTCACCGTCACTCACAAAAGAAATAATCACGTCGGGGTCACCAATGTCGAGACGGTGAAAATTATTATTTACACGTGTTCAACGATAATATTTATTAACACAACACCACTACAAAACACTACAGCAAAATAGCAAGAAGAATTTGAGGGACCACGTGGTTTGCAGAACGGAGACCACGTGTTTGCAGGCCTAGCCCTCAGTGAATGGATTCGATGTTACTTACTCCACAGTTGGCATCAGAAAGAACTCCTTCTCTGAATTTCTCCTCAGGTGGCGACCCGGAAGTTCAGGTTAGCCAACGCACATTTCGAGAATTCGACTACTCAATTTTCGAGTGTTCGATTACAGTGTTCGATTTGGATGACTGTTTGACAATAAAGAATTTACATGTTTTTATATAAAGCAGTTGTAGGAAAAGTCCCTACACTGTCATTTATTCAAACTTGAATTTTGGGGCCCAGTACACTGTCACTTGTCCCCGGATATGAACTATTGAAAAGTGTTACTAAGCAAATGATAAGTATATTGAAAACTGAATTGTCACTACAACTTAGTGGAAAATTTTGATGATGAAATGATGTCTCTCGATATACCCCTGTCATAATAAAACACCCCCTCAATATCAGATGATTTTTTTCTTAAACTGTCACTCGTCCCCAAATATGATCCAGTGAAAACCCCAATAAGTTATACTCGACTGAAATACTTTTGTTTTATAGGTTCAATTTGTTGCCATTATGATTCACGCCTTCCAGTTGCTTTTCACTGATTGCAACTACCCCCGTGCTTTTGTATGGTGGATTGGTATGCATGCTGTTATGTTCTTTTTTCTCTTCAAAGAATTCTACAATCAAGCTTACCTGAGAAGGAATGCAAAATCCGCCTCGAGTATATCTCAAAACGTTCTCATTCAAAATGGTGTTAGTAATGGTATATCCAAACAAAACGGATATGTAAGAAACAAAAATACTGAAAACAATCACCAAACATCGAATGGAACTGGAAGAATCACCAGTGTCAGCGAATACTACATGAACGATGTATCAGACCTACATCGAAGGATAAAATCCTAGTGATTTCAGTTGTTATATAGTTTTTAGAAAATTCCGCAAGGACCATTTACTTAATTCAATTGTATCAGTAGAAGGTCACTGAAAATACAATCATGTCAACTGTAAAAGTAAAAACAATAACTCAAATGGGTGTGGCTTTTATAAAATTAGATATCAATGGGACAGAAAAATAGAAAAAAATTCCTTTTACAGAAAAGAGTCATTCATTTTGTCATACTGTATGAATTTGTGGAAAAGTAAACTTGAGATCAATCCCCTGTTTTATAATAGGGTTCGAAGTCATTCATTCTGGTACATTTTATCATACATTTGCCACCGTACAAAACAAACTAATTTGTTGGTTATTACCAAATAATGGACCCTGTTGAAATAAAAAAATCATTTCCATATAGAAGTTAATCACCTCTGCATATAGAGATCCTATTTCCGGAAATTGCATTTTTTTCTATTTTCTTGTCTAATTTTTTTGCAAGATGTTTTATTAGGAAAGATCTCAGTCGTAATCAGTTCCTGAATGAATTGAAGACATATGAATACTCATGGCAAATTATTTCCCCATTTGGGTTGATGTTTTTATTTTCCAAAATTTTTACTTGTCCCACCTATAACTCACAGAAAGTTAATTTTTTTTGTCGACAACTTCACTGATGAATAATCATAAATCAGTAAATTTCAAAGGGGTCATTTACAGAAGTTTTAAATAGGGAAAACTTTCATCTGATGTAACAGTCTTTGTATCTCTTGCGGTTTTAAATTTTTCGATGCTGGCTCTTCTTACTATGGACACATTATAAAAAGATCAAGCTGTATTTCACTGTATTTCACAGTTTTCTTCGATTTTTTCAAATTGTGTTCGTTATTCAATGACCATTTCTGAATCTTATTTGTTTCTGGATATCTGCTAATCTCTGAGTGCATAAATTTGCCTGTAGCAAGCCCTATTTTTCAAACCTAACAAAAGTTTCTTCATAAAAACAAATCATGAAAAATAATACATATGTATCCACTTGTTAATCAGTAATAGCAATGTTATTGTCAAATATTTCAAGTCTGTAACCCAACATTACAGGAAAACTTCAGATATTTTCTATAAACTTATGTGAAATGTTTGAACTGTATTAAAACAATTTCAATTTTATACCAACAGTAGATTGGATGAAGTGTTATTGTCAAACAAACAGATTCTTAAGTTCTGTTTATTTCCCATCTGACTGAAGTCAGATGACTAACCTTCACATGTCATTTCAGTTGTCAGTTCATGTCATTTCATTAATTATTATTATCTAAATCTCAACATAATTGTTTTGATTGTTAGGAAATTGTCAATATGTCATTTGTTTCTATATTACATATTGTAAATGAACAAAAATGATAAGAATGTGCTTGTGTTGCCTGTTTTTACCCATTCAACACCACTAGTAAAAATATGCATTTTCCATCAAATAATAGTCAGTAAGTAAATGATTCTTGAACATAATTTCAGATCGAAAATAAAATAATTTACTCTTCTTCATGATTTATTGAGAGAACATATCCAATAAAATAACAGATAAGTAATATGAGGGCAATCGGATTTCATCCTATAGAAGAATGTGAATATAATTTTACATTCCTGATACCATGTGAACAATTTGTTTTCAATAACATGACTAACACGCTAACATCATGCAGTGGATTGTAGAGATGACTGCCAGCGTGGGTCCTTACTGAATACGAACAGGGTAATTGCATTTTCTTTAAAAATTCAGTATGTAAATGAAACAAAACATACAACATTAAGATATTTGTTATCCAGTGCAGAATATAAATAAAACAAAAAATGAAAAGTTGAGAAATTGGAACCAAATGTACTATTTCTTTCCTCAAATATCTATTTTGTATTTTATTTCATTCAGATCAATGTCTATATAGCATGATTGCATTCAGTAATCAAACACTGTGGTTTGGAAATGTGCGGTTTCACAAAGCACTTTTATTATAAGAACGAATGAATGATTTTTGTGAGTACTTTCGTTATAATATCTTCATACACACTAGGAACCAGTTGAAAGATATGACCTCGTTAATATCTACCTCGCACAATTTTTAGGGTTATTGTTCATATTGAAACAACTGAATAACCAGAAACCCATTTTATTTCATATCACCCTGTATTAGATTATCGTCACTGATGAGGAAGGGTGTCATCCCTAAAAAAATGTTCAGTGATTTTTTCAAGTTCTTCTAGTCAGAGGTATTTTGTGATACTATTCAGTAAAACTCCTATAAATCCATTGTTTGTCCCAACATTTCATTTCTGCATTGCATGATTTCGAAGTTTTAATATTCCTCAAAAATCTTCGACAATTTGAAGTGATGTGTTCCATCACATAACTGGGCGTAAAGAAAATAACAAGCACTTATACTTATCATAATTTGAAAAGGTAAATGAAAATATTTCAGAATTAATAGAATTGATCGTACATAAATGAATAATGAAGTTCTTACTCTCTCACGTTACGTGCCAAATAATCATAACTGATTGTAAGATCAGGATCCATTTTGCTTAAATATAATGAAAAAAAAACAGTGGAATTGTCATAAACGATCCCTAATAGCTACATACTTCTAGGTTTATCAAAAATGGTCTTGAGACCCTATGAGATTATTATACTATTATAAAGTTTTTGTGAAGTTAACCTGACAAATATCACATTACTTTGAAAATGCTAATTTGAAACAATAAATCCGAATGAAGGTAAAATATTCAAAATGAGGGTTAAATACTAGTTCATTTCGATGAAAATAATTAGGTATTTTATAATTTTCCCGTTTATAATTATCAAATTTTACAATTTTACTGTTATATCTCAATTGTTGAATATTTTTAAATATGTATAAATTTTACATTGAAAAATATAATAAAATCAATGGTTGTTGTGTCTATATGTATTTTTATATATGAATAAAAGAGCTATGTTGAAATTTGTTTTGACTATGTCCTCAAACAAATGTTCAGGCAGGAGTCTTTTCAAAACTGATGAATACAGAAAAAATGAATTGATCAGGGCTGATTAAGCGAAATTAACACTGCTAATACTATATTGAATATCAAAAGAAGATTTTTGAATCTAGATTCGAAAATCTAAGCGTAAATATATGAATGAAGTCTCAAAATTACTGTTTCAGTTAGTTGATGAAGAAAAGGAAATGATATAAAGAAAATATGAAAGGGTACACAATAAATATAACATATAAAAGAATGAGAATGCTAACTTGTGAAGAGTAAATTATTGTGACTTGAAATGAAAATGAACTGAAAGTTGTGAAACTAATGGTAAAAAAATATCTCAAACTGAGCTCATTAAATTCAATTTTCGATATATCTCATGTTTTGAGAGTATTTTGGCTAACATTCTTCATTCAGTCACCATTGGGATTGTGTGATTTTCCTGTACTCACTGCAGAGTTTTCCCACTTTGATCCGTTTATAAGAAATAATAAAATAGCACAGACTATTGGAAAACTCAGACTAATATGAAGCTGCTAAACTAAATAGATTGAGTGTGAATGATAATCTTATCAGGACCAAACGTATCGCATTCACTAGTTCAATACTATGGAAATTCACTTTTTGTGGTGTCAGAGCAGAAATGTTTTATCTAGTGAAAATTCGAGCAGATCGAAATTTGCAAAGATTTTTTATGATGAGATTTGGAGCAAAATATGTCAAGAATTTCAATGCAACCATACTTACAACTTCTGAAGACCTAACAATTTCAATAATTCAAAAGTTCTATGTTGGCGATTATCTGGATTCAGTGGATACTGAACGGAACGCTTCGGAACTGGTTGGGATGACCCGCTTCCTCTGACCCTCAAATATTTTTTTACGCATGTGTTATATTGATGTGTTCATAATTTTTTTAGTTTTCCTTCAATTTTTTGATAATATGACCCTGCAGGTAATAAAACAAAATGTTTTGGATAGTTACTGATAATTTGTCAAAGAAAAAGTCAATAAAAGTGTATCCCGACTAAAAATAGGATTTATTGGGCATTTTCGACTTTGATAATATCAAGAAAACAACATTTGGTGACCCCGATATGATCACGATATAGAGAAACATACGTCCAAGCAAGAAAGTGCAGGTCTGAAACAACGTCTGTCATCGGACTATGTATGTATTGGATAAGATAACATACATCTGATACTTGCGAGACAGATAAAAACCGCCCCAGAAAATCTTCCTGTAGCCAGTAAATGTAAGTTGGGTTAGGCTGTACACGGACCAAGTCCAAATAGCAGAAAAAACTCTTTCAAAGACCATACTTTACACATTTGTGAAAAAGAGACGAATGATGAAGAGCTGCAGAAGATGGTGAAAAAATCTTATCTCACATTTGACACTTTGATCGCAGCCGACCAATCATCTCGTGAAAGTTCACGAGCATTAGCACCAGGGCCGTAGCGAAAAGAAAAACCAGGGGGGGAATCCAAATTTTCCCAACCCCACCAGCAAAATTTCCCCACTTTCGAAAAAATGAAAACCGAGGGATTAGTTACTACTATAATATATTACTTTCCTTACTTACCTATCCAAAGATTGGCTGAATGCTTATGCCCGATGGGGTATGCACAAACAAAAATAAATTTTGGTAGTTATAAAAATAGTAATGGGAATTATTCTACTTTGGACTAGAGTCCTTGGTCTTTCACCATATCCACCATGTATAGGAATATTCAATACAAATGAAAGGAAACAACACTTGGATAATATTGTGCTTATTGTTTTTTACTATTATTTTTTTCTATCTTCACGGCCCGAAATTTCCCAACTTTTCCAAGTCGAAAAAACAGCGAAAAGTTGGGAATTTCGTAAAATTGTCACTTAAAAATTTGTCAACTGTTCAGGACTGTTCTCTTACTTGGAAGAAACTAAACTATTTTGAAGTTTGCAAACAACTCAGAATTTCAAAGTATGGGATCTCCAAGTTATGCATGTTGGGAAATCCGGACCTTCTTCTGGTTCTTTCCCTTTTCTTATTACCTCTTCCTTTCTTTTTTCTCATTTTTATTTTTTCAATTTTTATTCATTTTTTTACTCTTATTTTTTTCAATCTTCAGGGCCCAATGTTTCCCAACTTTCTTCCAACTTTTTCACAAGTCGAAAAAGCAGGGGGGGCGGCTACCCCTCCCCATTACCCCCATGGTGACGGCCCTAATTAGCACTGATGAGAAACACCTTAAAGTATACCGGAAAAAACTACGAAATCGGTTTATTGTGGAAAATCGATAACATACCTACAGCTACCAGAAAGTAAATTCATGGCACTCCAAAGACTAAAATGTGTCGAAAGAAAAGGAATACTGCAAGAGAATTATGGAATATGAAGAAAAACGATATATTGAGAAGTTGAGTTTAGAGGCAGAGCAAATTGACACTCATCTTTGGTATCTTCCTCATTTCGCTGTAGAAAATCCCAACAAGCCAAATAAAATCAGGCTATATAGTCTTTGATGCTGCAGTAGATAACAAAACATAATGTTTTAATAATAATAATAAAAGTTTATCCCGGGTAAAAGTAGGATTTATTGGGCATTTTCGAGTTTGATAATTATCAAGGAAACGACAGAATGGTTGAGAGATCCCCATACACTTTCTGAAAAGAGAATTCCACGATGTTATTTTGTGGACATACATAACATCGAAAGTTTCTTGTAATTGCCGCGATTAATCGAATCTTCGGTTTTATCGTGTCCACGAAAAGCTAATTCTTGGGAACCCAAATAAAACGTAATATCGATAAGTCTTTTTGAATTCGACCGATTTTTCCTAACCTGATTATTACAAGAAATTATGGCCTCTTTTTGAGCTGTATCTAAAGCTGTTGCTATATTTTGTTTGCTGAACAATTTTAATTTACAAGACGAAAATATATGCTTCTTAGATTTAAAATGTCTTTCTGTAGAACGAGGTAAATTTTTTAAATCGTAGTATTGTATTTTAAACCACGTTTGGTATTCTTTTCGTACGGAAAATAAAACACAGGGCCAACAAAAAAGTTTTTCTCGTTCAATGGAGCCGGTTAACCAATCGCTTTTATCGTACCAACTAATATTAAATCCTCAATTTTGTCGATTATCTGACGTTTCAATTGAAATCAAATTTGGTTGAGGTCTTCCTAGAGTTTTAATAATGTAAAATTTATCATTATAAGATAAAGACTTGAAATTATTTGTCAGCAACCAATCGACTATATCGTCAGATTTTTTAATTTCGTCCAACTTATCCATAATAAATGAAAAAATAAACTTACCGAAAAGTGAAAACCTGAAAACACCTTGAAATTGAAAGAAAACACTTTAAAAACACATTAAAAATATTACCAAAAAGCACTGCTATAATACAATACTGCCTGTTTTATATACAAATAACAAATATTCTCAAAAAACACTAAAACGACCTACCGAAATATTTTTCAGTCCCGGTCCGTCACGGCATCCCGTCCGAATAATTAAATAAAAAAACAAACGCAGTCGTACGCTAACGGAGACCAACTGGATGCTAGCCTCCTCTAACGCAATAATTTCTGCAACTGAAATTACAAATAGCTGGTTGGATCGGTTTCGTGGAGCCTGTGTATTTTAAAGCAGTAGGAGGCTTGCCTCCCTTGCAACGTATGACATTTATTATTTCGTGTTGACTGTTTATTCGTTATTCGTTCATGGGCGGTGCGTTTGAGTTTTGTTGATGCAGGATACACTGTGTGGTACGTACTACGTAGTGAGTGATAGTGTTTTTTCAGGAATAGCCTCAAATTTTATGGGGAGGCTAAGCCTCCCTTGCCTCCTCTGACGAGCCGCCGCAAGTTTTCAATGTGGACACGATTGATGATAACTACTGCCTAGATACTTGAATTTATGAAAGTTTCATTTCAAAAAATTAGAAGGACAGAAAATTGCGATATAGGAGGAAACCTTTTCGTCAAAGAAGTGGCAGAGGCTGAAGAGTTGTGGATAAAAGAAGCAACGAGTCCAAAGGTTTGGAGAACATATATTCACTGAATATTATTGGAGTTTTTCCCAACAACAAACCGTTATTTTAACACCTCGATACGTATAACATTAACACCTCGATACGATCAAACATTTTGATCTTCCTCTTGAGTGTGATCACTTGGTGATCGAAACACGTGTCGTAGTGTTAAAATAGCGATTTGGTGTTGGAAAAAATTCTAGTAATATTCACTACTACACCAAAGGTTCCAAACAGTGCATCAGAAGTACATATTCACTATCAAGAGGAGAAAAATATTAGAAAAAAAAGTCGATTGAAGACATTGTACCCCACACTCGATGAAGAAGGACCATCGATTTTACACGAGTGAAAATATTTAGCATATTCTATGAGTTATCGATTTAATTAACCATATATTTTGAGCCCAGAAAATGATTATATGAGGCTTCACTTATGAGAAATTTTGACATAAGAGAATATAAATGATTGTCAATGTAGTTCGAAAAAAATATTGGGTGATCAACGGAAGAGCGACCGTAAAGCTACGTTTGGATGCTGTATGACGTGCAGAAAATCTTAAGCAATTTCCACAACATCAAAAATGGGACAAGTTTCCTTGAAAAGGATCAGTTCAGATTCAAAACCTTTTGCTAATGTGGAAATGGATTGTTTTGGTCCGTATCTTTTGACTGTCAGATGAAGAAAGGTCGTTTTTACATGTTTGGCAATAAAAGCGATTCATTTAGAGATTGTTCACAAGTCAACTACGGATTTAACCATTATGACGATTTGAAGAATGATAAATCGAAGAGAAAAAATCAGCAAAAATATTTTGTAGCATGAATGGCATGAATCTATGGAGAACTGTGAAAGAACTCAGAATAGCATTTCAAGGTATGAGAATCCCTCAGCAACTGATGATGTAATGACTGTTGAATGAGTACAATTCAAATGTATCCACTTCAACGACTTATCGGATTAGTGAAGAGACGCCTATGGATTTATGAACCCAAACGAATGGTGAAAATCTCAAATTCTTGCTGACGTTTTTTGGAAGAGTTGGATAGTCTTCGTCTTTGAAGACAATATTCCAAGAAGAAAATGGAAGATTGGTGAATTTGAGGACCAGATATACGAACCAAATCGACTCTCATACGTATAGGTACCAGTGAACAGATTATGCCATTTTCAATTTGATGGTCGAGGTTTCCCCTCATCCGGAGGAGAATATGGCGTCTCACCCAGTACAAGAAAATAGAGAAGAAATATGATCTAGTAGTTTTTAGTTTGATAGTTGTAATATTTTATTATAATGATAATATGTCATGTAATATGTCAAAGAAGAATTTTCTGTAGATTCAGAGTTGTGTACAGTGAATGTTGATTATAATATAAAAATTATTGGTAGATATCATTTTATAGTACTTCATAAGTTTCATTCATAAAAAAATTAATATTTTCATAACAATCAATAGAAAAATTGCTCAATTATGCCATTGGCTAGTGTGTTTCTACAATATTTGAATCGAATGTGAGACGAATATCACATACCTACTTCTGGTTTATTTATTAATTATGTGATGAATACATGATTCTACCCTAGTCTATGAGTTTTTATGATACTTAAATCAAATTACAGAAGACAATAAGAAAAGTGAAGAAATTTTGGGATATTTCGTAGTATTAGAGTTAATACAGTTGATTATATGAGTTTAGTTTGTGTATTTCTGATGCTTGAACTGAACAAAAATATTTCAAAATTTCTTACTTTTGAATCGTTTATGTGAGAGGAATATCACACAATGGAAAAAAATATTCAGGAATTTCCTGCTTTTGTTTTATTTGTGTTAATTATCTGAGTCATTCATAATTCTACTTTCAGAGAAATAAAAAAATTACTAAATATACCAATTTTCTCCACTTCTCTTATACTCTTCTCAAATATAGACAGACTAAGGTAAACATTTGAAGGTGGTTGACAATGTTTCATAATAAATTTTATTAATTCGTCTAATATGATATAAAATGATTTGAAATCCTTGAAAGAATCAATAAATTGAAATGAATATCTGACAATAATAATTATATTGGGTCCAAGTTCAACATCAGAATCTGCTTCAGATCCGTAAATACTACCCGTAGCAATCTTACAATAACCAGGCCACCAAAAGCGGACTGCAATTCCAAGAATTGCATTTACTGGATACCCTACGAGTGCGGAAAATCCTATATCGATGAAACGAAGAGGCCATTGAAAGTCCGCATTGCCGAGCACAAGAAACATACAAATCCAGGAGAAACCATCAAATAGTGAATAGCAGAGCGTGTTTGGATTCACCAACATAACATTAAGTGGTCCCAAGCTGAGATCATCCACAAGAAGGAACACTGGTTCAAGAGAAAATTCAAAGAAGCCGCATAGATGTTGTCCAACAACAACGCATTAAGCCTAGCTAGCGTATAGAGATACGCTGCATATGAAAACCATTAATCAAGCTGAAAACGTCCAACTCCCGCCAATTCGTCTGCTCCCGGTAATTCGGATAAGCGGAGAGAGGGAAGAGGGGATAGGTGAAAGCACTTGAATTACCTATAATCATCTCTCGGGGAAATGCGTCTAGTCATGACCCGAAGACGATTGTCGATACTAAGAATCGAAACGTTGTGAAGTAACTTGACTTGAAATCTTTCAATTTAATTTTTTTCAATTAATCAATTTTCAATTGTTGCTTGTATTTAACTTTATTGTAATTTCATTTTTAAGTTTTCGTTTGTTTAAAATTAATGTTATTTTCAGCTATTCATTTCAATTTTATTGACTCTATTGGGGGTTTAAAATTATTTTATATCATATTAGACAATGGAAGTTGGAACTAATGGAATTTAGACTGAGGTTAAATTATGAAATACTTAAAAATTAACACAAATACACCAAACGTAGGAAATATCTAAATATTTTCTTTAATTTCATTCAAATGTTGCAGAAACAGATAATAGATTAGAAATGTCCATTATTCCTCTGGTATTTTTCTCAAATTTGTAGAAACACATGATGGACTAGAGTCGAATCACAAATAATCTAAATATAACGAAATATCACCATAATGAAATGAATAAAAATACTTTTGTCTAATTACCACTGGTAGATTTTATTCAAATGACCGGTTTCGGGTTTGACCCCATTATCCAAGTATTAAACTGTTATATTACACTTGATAATAGGGTCAAACCCGAAGCCGGTCGTATCAGTAAAATCTACCAGTAGTAATAAGATAAAAGTGTATTTATTCATTTCATTGAAGTGATCATGAATTACCATAAAATAAGCAAGCAAATTTTCTTCATTTATCTGGTATTTTACTCAAATTCGTTCCAAATATTGTAGAAATACATAAACTGGAGTTGTCATGTTTCTCCCACATAATAACACAAATACCTCTAATATTAAATTTTCATTTTTTTTTCCAAATCTCTGGTTTTCTTCTCAAATTCTGTATTCTCCTTATAGATCCGTAGAATCAGAGACTAGATAGAGTAGTCATGTATTTCTTCTCAAATTCGATTCAAATATTGTAGAAACATATAGGTCAAGCTGAATCATGAATTTCTCGCATAATAACACTAATAAACCAAAAGTGATTCCTGATAATTTTCTTCAATTTCGTTTCAATTGTAGAAACATGTAGATTAGAGTGGGATAATAATATATAAAAGAGGGCTGAAGCCTTCAAAAATGATAAAAAGTAAAAAAATATCATTATGAAACCCATTAGAAAACGAGGGGAATATGATAAAAGGAAAAACTAATTACAAGTGATCTGAGTTCGAGAAGTGGGAGGGGTGAGTTTTTATAAGTAAAAAATGGTTTATCTCGATTTCCTGCAAGACCCTACAAGTCCTTAGGGGAAAAGTTGAATAGCAAAGTTGTAGGTAATGAAAAGATCAACAACTTTTGTATTCACAATTTTCTCAGATAACTTCAAAATTTATCTGAAAAATTCAAATAACCAAGTTAATTTTTTTTTATTTTTCTACGAAATTTGGTGAAAATTTACCATTTTATGTCCCAAATACACTGCAATTTATTTGATTATTTTTTCACCTTATTTTGACTTAATATCAAAAAGGCACCCTAATTTTCAATCGAAAATTCTCGAGTCAAAATATCAGATTTTTGCAAAAAGTCGGTTTGCTTTTTGTTCGTTCAAATCTCTACTTTCTGATGGTGTAAAAAAATATCTATTACTCTACTAAATGTTCTCAGAAAATACCAAAAATCGAAAAAACTAATTCGATTTTTTTTTCATCATTATGTACACTTTTTAGCTGTTTATTAAAATTTACACTTTAATTATACAAAAATCGTAAGATTCCATATTACATTGATAAACGAAAAAATTTCAAATCGAAATGTACTATTATAATCAACAAACAAATAAGTTAATAAAGTTAATATTTAACATCTACAATATTTTGAGGAGGTTGTAGAATCTTCTTCAAATAATATTTATTGCTGTTCTAAAATAATTTATATACCTGAGTGACCTAAGAAAAATTTTAGCCCACTGAAAGGTATTTAATAGAGATGTGGGGAAGGAGCTAAGAGGATCTGGGCCTTATACCTGTTATTTCGTAGCATCGCTAAAAATTTGTTAGCCAGTATTCGAGATACAGAGCAGTGCACATCATCCCACCCACAGAAGGAGCAACAGAACAACATTGTTACAGGGCTTATTATCAGCTTCAAACTCGGTAACGAACTGTCAGTAACAGATTGGAGCTGGAAGAAGCATGAACGTGGCATTATACCAAAATCTACAGAAAAGGAATTAATTCCTAAAGAATTGTTTAAAACTATTTGCTGCAGATGTGAAACTAGATGTACCTAACAATTTAAAATGTGACTGTTAAAAACAGTTCAAAATGCACAAATTTATGGTTCTGAAAATTGCTCCAATATGGAAGAAAAAACCTACAAGGAAGGTAATGATTCAGATGAAATTGCAGACTGCAGACTGGAAATAATATTGGAGACGAAGAAGGTGATGGTCTTGAAGATTTCGAAGATCAACTAGAATTGGAAAGGTTTGTCGAATCTAACGACGAAGAAATGCCATCAATGAGACAAAAACTGATGAATAAATAATTAAAATTCAAGATGAAGTATGCATAAATAAGAAGACTGACGTTTTTGAATATATTATAATTAATAACGTAATCATAATGAAGTATCTAACTTCAATAGTACGATAGTATATTTATATTTTATGAGATTTTCTGTGACATAAATGTAATTAGAATTCAGTAAATAAAATTTTTAACTAATTAAAATTGCAGCAATCACATTTTTTTGATGAAATTATACATAGTGATTAAACTTTTTTTTCTCGAATTCGAGTTTTTTTCGATTTTTTGCATTTTCTGAGAACATTTACTATAGTAATGTATTTTTTTACACTACCAGAAAGTAGAGATTTCAACGTGTTAGGAATCACACGTTAAAAGGTAAGACCTCGTTAGTCCTTAGCTGGCACAAGTTTCGTCGACTTCTGAGTGTTGTCGTTTGTAGAAGTGCGATAGCTTCTTAACGGAAAAAATATATTTTAAACATATTTTTTTAAAGGACACCGACTTGAAAAATCTGATATTTTGACGTGACAATTTTCCATTAAAAATTAGGGTGCTTTTTTGATATTATTAAGTCAAAATAGGATGAAAAAATGAATATTATCAATCAAATAAATTGCAGTGTATTTGGGACATAAAATGGTAAATTTTCACCAAATTTCGTAGAAAAATAAAAAAAAATTAACTTGGTTATTTGAATTTTTCAGATAAATTTTGAAGTTATCTGAGAAAATTGTGAATACAAAAGTTGTTGATCTTTTCATTACCTACAACTTTGCTATTCAACTTTTCCCCTAAGGACTTGTAGGGTCTTGCAGGAAATCGAGATAAACCATTTTGTACCCTTGAAAACTCACCCCTTCCACTTCCCGAATTCAGATAGCCTGTAATCAATTTTCCCTTTAATTTTTATCATATTCCCCCGTTTTCTAATGGGTTTCATCCTACTGTAATTTTTTTTGTTTCAAAAATTATCGACCCTTGTGTGTGTGGCTGGTATCTCAATCGCCACAAAAGAAATAACCAAGAAAAGAATTTCGGGCAAAAACATAACAATCTGCACTGATAGCAGACAAGCGCTATTAGCCTTGAACAGACACCGTGTTACTTCAGGGCTAGCACTAGAGTGCCACCAAGATTTAGCCAAAGTCTCGGTAGATAATAACATTATCCTGAGGTGGATTAAAGGGCACGAAAGGAGTAAAGGTAATCGCATTGCCGACTCTTTAGCCAAGGAAGCGGCTGGACTAAGAATTTTAGGACCAAGCGGCACCCACGGCCTGATGACTTCGACAATTGCGGAACTAGTCAAATGGTACACCCATACTCAATCTTTAAAGAGATAGGATGAAATCAAAGGATGTAATCTTGCCAGGATCACCTTGGACGACCCTGGGAAGCTGGCGCCGAAGAAATATCTGGCGATGACCAGGAAAAATTTACGCCTCACAGTAGGATTTCTGACTGGCCACTGTCAGCTAAGGAAACACCTACATAATATGGGGCTAGTGGACACACCTCTATGCAGGATGTGTGAACAGGAAGATGAGACTGTCAGGCATGTCCTGTGCGACTGCCCGGAGTTATCGTCAATAAGAGAGTGTGTGTTCGGCGAGTCTTGGCCTACACCTGCCGATATGAAGGAGATGTCTCCCAGCGACCTCTCCACCTTCCTGGAAAGGACAGGATGGACGACGACCTAGGAGGACAACTCCTTGGGAGGATGTACAATGGGTCACATGTGGCCTAAGTGCGTGGGCTTACACTCACCCTCCCTACTCTACAGATACAGATCGACCCTTGTTTATTATCCACTCAAATAAATCAAATATTACGAAGTTTCCTAAATTTTCCTGACTTCTCTATTACTCTTCTCAAAATCGTTTCAAATATTGTAGAAGCTAGAGTAGGCTCTAGCCTAGAGTAGGCTAGAGTAGAATCATAAATTCTTGCATTGAGACAACAAATAAACCAAAAGTAGAAAATTTCTGGATTTCAATTTTGTGTTATTAATCTCAAATTCGTCTCAATCGTAGAAACACATCAACTAGAAACGAGTCACAAATTTTAACATTATCAACATGAATAAACCAAAAGTAGAAAATTTCTGAAAATTTTCTTCAATTCAAGCATCAGAAACAAATGAGTAGAGCGCCAATTAATTTTTATTATTTCATAATTTCATGATTTGTGATCTTGTCAAAATATGCCTTTCGAAATAGAAATAAAATAATAATGGTAATCCACTAGAATACTCAAATATTACGAAATTTCGTAAATTTTCATGACTTCTCTGATATTACTCTCAATTTCTTAAGAATACTACACAACTATTATGAAACACATAAATTAGAAGGGAGTCATATATATTTACAAATGTTCTTCAATTCCCTAGTATTCTCCTCAAATTCTTTACAAATATTGCAGAAACACATAAACTAGACTAGGATGATACTAATATAATTTATGTTAATTATCTAAGAAATTCATGATTCTCCTCTAGTCTACGTGTTTTTACGATATTTGAATTGAATTATTTAAGAATATCATCTAGATATTTGAGTTATTCAATGATGGAATGGAAAATACGTATTGTGTTTCTACAATTGAAACGAATTTCAGATGAATATTGAAAAGGAGTAAAGAAAACTTAGGATATTGGGCTCATTTGAATGGATTATGTGAGAAATAAGTGATTTAAATCTAGTATATGTGTTTTTACGATATTTGAATAGAATTTGAGATGAATATGACAACATTGAGTGAGGGATGATTTCGAGTCGCCATCCAGCTACAGAATAATTTCTATACTACCTGTTCTGTCAAAAATTGTCGAGAAAATTATGAAGAGGAGAATGACAGCATTTCTCAAAAAATTTAATATTCTAAGTAACCGCCAATATGGATGTCAATGTTCTAAGAACACTCAGGACGCCATTTTCACTTTCTTAGAATCTCTTCATATTAATTTAAATGAACGAGAGGCTGCGGCGGCGATATTCTGTGATTTATCAAAGGCATTCGACTGCGTAAATCATGGAATACTGCTCCGCAAACTTGAAGTTTATGGGTTTCGAGGCACGGTACTGTCCTGGCTCAGGTCTTAATTCTTCATATATTTAGAGGTAGTCCTTGTAATTTCATGTACAAAATGTAAAAATTTTTTCTTTTTGTTTTTCCGGCATGTTACTTTATTCATTTAATTGGCACATAGTAGTTTTGTCGTTCAATCTTATTTGGCTTAGTGGTGTAAATCTTGTTGCTTTTGTATATGCAATTATGTCCGCTTATTGTAAGTATGAATTTATGTGTATTTATGATCTCCTTGCTAACGTTATATTTGTGATGTTATCATGGTGACTGTATGCTTTGTCATGAGAATTGTTATTCTTGGACAATAAAGTACATTTTGATTTTTTGATTTGACAACATTGAAGAAAAATCAGCAGGAATTTACTACTTTTAGTTCATTTTTAAATTATTTATGAAACTATTGATTCTACTTCTGGTGTTTCTCGTGAAAGCTCTTGTATTTCTGTTTCATGTCAAGTTACTTTCAACATCACGCCTCTGAATTTTCTGTTATTAGCCGGCTCCGATATGGATTCAAAATGATTTTCATATGGGAAAAAACTTGCTCACAGATAAAGAACTATCCAAATTCTAAAAGCATGATAGAGTCTAGTCCATGTGTTTCTATGATTGAAGGGAATTTGAGATGAATTCCTACATTTTGGTTTATTTGTGTTAGTTATGTAGGAAATTCATGAGTCTACTAAGTATATGTGTTTCTACAATATTTTTAAATAATTTGGGAAGAATGTCAGAAATGGATGAAAATTAGGAAATTTCATAATTTTTGGGTTATTTATGTCATTTTAAGAAATTCATAATTCATATTTCTAACGAAATTGAGAAGAAATGAATTTCAAATATGAGAATATTAGAAATTGGGAAATTACGTAATATCAGTTATTCAACTGTACTATGTGAAAACACGTTATTCTTCTGTAGATAATTGAAAGAAATTTTAGATATTTCGTAATATTGGAGTTATTCTATCCCGCCATCAGTCGCGTTATTAGATTTTATCTAACAATTTTACTTTATAGCACACACTGTATACTGTAGTGATTTTATGACTTTGTACGCTCAGGTATGCCTTCTTAGGAATGTACCTGACCACCCTATTTATATAATGTTTTGAAGTACAAGACCAGTTTTGAATGAATCGTGTTTATATAAGGTAGTCTTCAAATGTTAGCTAATAACTGACAAGCAACTGATTATATAGTGGAAAATTTTATGTTGTGTCACACAAAATCTAACTTCGCGACTAATTACGTTCGTTATCATTTTATCGAATTGTGAAAAATAAAATGTTTTTCGTGAATTTATGCATTGTATAATGTGGTACCAAAAAGAGCAAAAGCGTCTGCAAACTGTGTGGGATGAAATGTTGGAAGAAGAAGAAGCAGGAGTATCATATGATCCTGATTTAGAGTCCAACGATGAAGATGCAGCTTCTGAGCACAGTTTACACAACACCGATTCAGAGCAATCAAATTCCGAAGAAAATACAGATCAACAATTATTACAGGTCTGTTTTAGTGATTCAAGCGATTTAGTATACACAGGAAAAGACGGAATTAAATGGTTGGTCCACAAGCAACCACACTCACGAAAAACTCTCCGCAAAAATTCAGTTACTCAGCTTCCTGGTGTGAAGCAAGTTGCAAAAATTCACGAACAATAGTAGATTGTTGGAAAATTCATTTCCCAAACAAAATTATTGAATATATAACAAATTGCACCAATAAACAACTTGACAAGATGGACCCTTTTTTAGCAAAGAAAGAGATTACCTTGTTCCCGATTTTGATGAAATCAAATGAAATGGTGTGGACATATTGCATCAGTTCGACCGGAAGAGAGGACACGATGCCATTTTTAGGCAGTAGGTACGCAAAAATAGGTTCTCGAGAAGGCGATTTACAACTTGTGCAAAATCAATATGCAATGAATAGACGGCTGTTACTGTATTCACCTGTTCTCATTGTTACATTGAAGAAGATAATTAGGTCTAAAGTATCAAATTTCAAAATATTACTGGTACTTATAAAATTAGTCAAATTTTTTTCTTTAGGTGTTTGCCAATTAAAAGAGTTTGCACTGTATATTTCTCATTCTAGAGTATTGAAGCAACATTCCTTATTAATTTCCACTCAGAATGTTATTTTTTTTTATCATTAGTATTCAATCACGGTACGTTAGATGGAATCTAACACGCGACCTATCGCGTAACTTTTGATCACGCGACTGATGGCGGGCAGAGAATTATGTGAGAGTGATCCAATAATTTTTCTGAAAAAGGGGGTTGATTGGGACTACTTTTCGAGTCCCGAAGAAGAATTTAATTAAATTCGAAACGTTGGCAAGAATACAGTTGTTTTTTAAAAAAAAATTATCATGTTACCCAACCAACCCCCTTTTTCAGAATAATTGGTAACAATGAAATAACTAAAATTTCGAAAACTTATTTTGAACAGGAAAAGTTGTCGAAAATATGCAATAACGAAAAATTATATACCAGGGTTCACAGTAATGCATAAACATTGTGTTGAAAGATACAAGGTTGGTAAAAACAATTCACATACATAGGATATTTTAGAAATGAAAAGTAGATATGTTTTGTTAGTTAATTCAAATTGTTACCAGCATACGCCAACGTGAAGGCCAAAACAATTGTACACTACAAGGAAAATTAATAAAATTCAAACAAACAACTTATCATAGAATGGCGGTATCTTTTTTTTTTCAATTAGTATGGCTCTTTTTCAATACACTGCACGAACAATAACGTCTGAATTATTAGAGATGGTTCATTAATTCGTCTAGTGATATTTTTTTAATCAAATAGTATGGCTCTTTACATTGAATAGGCTACACCAACAATAATCTTTAAATTAATAGAGATGATTCTTTAAAGAATTTTGTTAATTATAGGAGTGGGTAAGGGGCATAGAAAGAATAGAAAGTTTCTGAAATCTAAGGTTATGACGGGAGTAGTAGATTACAGCCGGTTCTGGGACTCCCCCCACCACTATGACGTATTAATTGCTTTTTTTGTTGTTGTTTAGTAACATTAAGGCGATGTGACCTTGAAGGGTCTAGTGCATGGATCGTTCAGAATTTTATACATGGTGGTATGTCGAAAGGGCATTATTGAAATTATTAGTTGATGTATGTGAGAGTGAGACAAATATTATTGTGCAGGCATAAAAGTAATAAAGGAATGACCACAGCAAAATATGGATAGAAACAAGCATAGCTGCATCGGTAATATATTTTGAGGTGCAAGAGATTCTGAATTCATTGACAGCAAAAAAACAAACATGGCGTAGTTTGTCAATAGGACAATATCAATAATAATTAATTAGAATTGTCATACAGCGGGTACGGAGACAAGAAAATTTTGAAATTCATATGAGAAGCGAGACTTGGAATATTATTTGAACCAATTGTGACATTTTTAGATGACAGTATACCAATAGGTATACTGTATACATAATCGTCATTGATAGGAACGAAATGTTATGCGATATTTGTGTATGTAAGAGTTAGACATAGGTTTATGGATGAAATGGCGACAATGTAGAAGCTATAAAAAAAACAAGCGTAAAGAATGAACTTATGGGAAAAAACGTTGATGGTGTTGACGTGTGGGTAGTGGAGAGTAGCAGCGTGAAGTGGTAGAAAACGTTCGTATCGGTATAAATAAAAACAACAAAGAATCATGAAGTCGTATGTTTATTACCAATAGTTGAAGTGTGACATTAGGAATTGAAACTAAAGTAGAGAGTTGATATACCAGAAGAAGAAACATTATAACGATAATTATTCCCAAACATCACAACTGTAATGATTTTTGATTAGCGTTTGTGAAAAATATATATCGAAAGATGCGTTAGGAAACATAAAGTTTATGAATTTGTAAACTTCAGATCTGTACCACTCTTCATGACGTGTGCATTCCACCTTTCAAGTTTATATCATCGGTAAATGAAGTAAAGGTTAGAAAAGTCTTAAAAACACGTTACAAAGAAGTGAAATGGCAACAAGGTCAAAAATTGAAAGGAAACATGATATGTGCGCTATTCACAAATATCATCAATATACATTATTCACCTCAGTCGGTATAGTTACACGAAAACATAATTCATAAGCATAGTTGAAAAATATGAATTTTTTTAAATATTTGAGACGAATGGTACAGAACGTTAAGACAAGAATATTATTCTCTAGTTCATCTTCTGACGATTCCAACTTCTTGAGTGGAATGCGCGCGTCAAAAAGTGATACAATTCAGATACTTTCTATCAAAATAGTAGGCGTTTTAATGTTTCCTTAAGGCTTTTTCGACACGACTATTTCACGCGCATTGAAAATAGTATTACAGTTTTGTTTTTGGAAATAATTACTTGTTTTATGTTTGTATGGATGCTTATTCTCCAACCATTGTTTCATATTCTGATGATACCAACTAAGTAGGTGGAAGGCGCACATCAAGAAAAGTGGTAGAGATCTAACGTTGTTTTCGTCAAAATAGTAGACATTATATTTTCTCCTGAAGAATTTTCTGACATGCCTGTTTCATGCGCACGAATCGAAAAAGTGTTACAGTTCTATTGTTCTAAAACTAATGATCGTTATTATGTTTTTCTGAAGGCCTTCCTTTCTGACACACATTTCATTTCCAGATGATGCGCGTCAAGGGAAATGTCGCACTCTTGGTGTTCCAAATTTATTTTTTCAACTCACAACCTCAGTTCGATACATCATACGTCACGATTCAACTATTATCAACAGAGAAATGACTCCGTGCTTTTTTCTTCCAAAGTTTTCACGTTTATTTTTTTCTCGCATCTACATTCCTTATCACGCTTTATCACTTCGTTTTGATGTATTTCCGAAGACTTGTCTGACCGATATTTAATTTTACAAAGATGTCAACTTGATAGGTGACGTTAGTACGTTTCCGGGATAATAAGCGTTGTATATAATGTTTCCTAACCGAAAGTGACCTGTTTCTGACGGATTCGAAACCTTTAAACCATAAGGAATCCAAATATATCATTTGTTTTAGAATACGATTATTTTTTCATCACCAGATGTGTTTTTCTTCAAACGTTTAGATATGTCAAAAGTGGATAATCAAATTCCCATGTTTCCATATATCTCTACAACTTTACTTATACTTCTCAAACGAGTTTCAAAATTCTTTCTCATATGCACACCTTATGCCTATTTGATATGTTGCCATGACGCTTCTTCATTAATTTCAACTTCTATGACCCTTACATGTGTTGACATCCTAGTTTGTCTGCGATGATGTGAGCTAGTGCCCTTTTGACATGCAGTCATCTTTGAGTTCTCTTTATGAATTCATCTTTTCCACTCATTCAATTTTTTTTTCATTCGAAGTGCTTATTAGCGGAATAACAACTTGGTGCCCTTTAAACATCATTTTTGTTTTTTATTTTCTAGTGAATTCCAAACCTCTCCTCATTTCATCTGAGATGCTGCACGTAGCGATCTGACTATTGTTGCCCCTTTCCTCTCATGCAAACCTAAGATTTTGTAGGTACGTATGGCAGATACCCAACGGGAAAACAACAACTAACCCAGCTAATGCTGCGCATAGAATTGAAGTGAAACCATCAGTAACCTGTGCAACGTCTTCGATTCGGAAGATTCTTCGCAAGTTGTTTCCCACTATGAAAAGAAGAAATTATTTTCGTTTGGTCGATCCGACCAACGGATAGACCGATTTCGGGGTATTTGCCCCATCATCAGCACCGGGCATGGTCCCTTCAGAACGGTTTGAACCATCTAAGTATCACGACTAAACACCGACTAAGCATCTTCGTTTCGTTCAGGTTGGAGCCTGAATCCCTTACCCTTTCAACTGATATCTATCAGAGGGACAAATGAGTCATGACTGATGGTAAGATGTCGACATGAATCTTTTCAGAACATCAGTGCCGCCCTTCACGGTGTACCTCTACCTGGCTGGGGTGAGATGAATGGAGAAATTGTTCATCTTTTGACGGAGGACATAGGGGATTCATTCGACAGAGTGTCGGGGCCTTCTAAATCGGGAGGGGTCGTCTACGGCATAATCCAAAGCTTCCCTAACTGAAGGATTATCATGAATTTCTACGCAATCAAAAACTCGCTGATTCCTCGACTGAATAGACTGCCAAATGGAAGGTAGTTGCAAATATCTGCGGATGGCTTCATTCCGCACGAAGGAGAACTCATAATCATCCTCATCAACTTATTTTGCAATCTTTCCAGAATGAAGGTATTTGACGGAGCTCCTTGTCCCCAGACGCCTGAAGCATATATGATGACAGGCTTGAACATAATATTGTAGATGATAATTTTGTTCTTTAGACTCATCTTTGATTTTCTATTGATCAGATGGTACAGATTAGCTATCCCACCCTCTTTCTTAGATTTAACGCACATAATGTGCGGCCGAGGTACTTTACCCGCGCTTGCCAGTCAATCTCCCTTCCAGAGATCCTCACTTTTCTGTCCGGAGAAGATATCAATCTTCTCACTCACTCGGATCTTCCAATCGAGGTACCAGCGCTCGAAGTCGTCCAATGCACGTTGCATGTAGATGACGCCGAGCTCCCGAACCATAGAAGATGAGAGGAGAGCCGTGTCATCGTCGTATAGAGGAATCTTCACACGCTCAGACTTCGGAAGGTCACTGGTGTGAAGCGAGTACAGCGTAGGAGAGAGCACGGCCTCCTGTGGCACTCCAGTGAGAATCTCTCTGTTGTCAGACAGAGAGCCCTCTACTCTAACCTGAGAAGTTCTGCCTTCCAGGGAAAGATCCAATCCACCAGATCAGGCGCCGAGGCAGGTCGAATGCGATTAGTTTCTGCAGAAGACCTCAGCGCAATACATGGTCGAAGGCCTTTGAGATGTCTAGCAACACAATGTGCACGTTTTTGTTGGTGTTCATCTCCTGGATGGTGTTATCGACCGGCCTTAAAGCATGTAACCCAGTGGAATGTTCTCTCCTGAAGCCAAATTGTTCATCAGGTAGAACACTTCGGTCCAAAACTTTTTCGTTAAGTCTTTGCAGAACGACTCTTTTAGCCAGCTCAGCCGTTTCTGACTCTGTTTTGGGATCATGACGATAATCGCATGCTTCCATCTTCTCGGGAAGTATCTGAGGGCCAAAGAACTGTTTATGATGTTCAGAAGGTTCTCAACATATTCGTCCGGGAGCCTCTTCAACAACTTGTTGGTTATTGAGTCGAACCCGGAGCTTTCTTGGTCTTTGCGGTCCTGATGTATCAGTTCTTCTGTAAAAGCTGGACGGATGTTATCATCGTTATCTTCCCTGAGGATGCGGTGAACCCGGTATTCCAAAAGGATATCGCGGTCGATGTCGTCATCGTCGTCAACGATACGTTGGAACTGATGTTCCATCGTGTCGCCAAAGGATAATGCTTTGTCGGCGGGGGAGTAGCAAACTCCGCGCTCTCCGTGAATGGATGAGGGAGCAATCTCCTTCGCCCTTCGCCCTACGGGTGACTCGCCAAAGCTCGTCATCCCCAGGTTCGAAGAATTCCAAGAGCTCCTCCCACCTTTCGTTTCGGTGATCAATGATGGCCTGTTCAATTTGATTGGCCAACCTGCTTGCTGCAATTTCATCTCCTGGGAAAAGGGTTCGTTGATAGAGCCTTCTCAAGCGATTTCTCTCTCGTATCAAGGCTTTCATACGAGGGGGAAACTCATTATAGCTCTTCAGCGGACACTCCTCCTCGAAACGCATCATTCACAGAAAGCTCGAAACGCTCATCTGCCGCGTCAAATTCGTAGGGAGAGCAAAATGCCTCAGGAGGGGCGCGCATCTCTCCGAGCTGGGTTGTGAAGGTATCCCAATTCGTCTCAGATATCATGCGGTAATCAGGAGAAGGAAGATCATCGTCCAATACCGGATTACTGGATTATGATCAGAATCCAATTCCGACAGAACGTAAATTTCGCTAGTCAGAGAGACGTTTCTGAGAATCGCGATATCTAGTACGTCAGGCCTAGTCTGTCCGCGATAGTACGTAGGCTCATCTGGTCCCAGCACAAGATATTCATGCCTGTCAACATGCGCATGGAGCTCTTGGCCGTTTCAATTCGTGGCTCTGCTCCATGGTCTGTGCTTGACATACAAGTCGCTAGCAGCAATTGTCGAAATGTTGCTTCCCATCAGCAGTTCATCCAGTGATTATGGGTGTGAGTGATTGTTTGGAGGGTTGTAAACCGAGATTTGTATGTGACAACCCCTGCTCAGTTGAATTTCGACTCCTATGGCCTCAGTTCCGTGTAATCGAGCACTGTCAATGCCGTATTGAACACACTGAAAATACGTTGGAGTCAATATTTTTGTAAACATTCAATTACAAGGTTAAGAGACAGCTGTTGGTTGACATCCGCCGAACTTTCGTAGTGTCGTTCCGACGAACTACACCAAACTAGTTCTACAGTTGTTCACGGGTGGAGGATTGATCGGTTACTCAAATTGTCAAGGGTTGTTTAGGGTTGCATTGCTTTAAGAAGGAGTTTTGATGGGTCATGGACTTGTTGATGATGTCTCAAGTGGCTGTGGAGGAATTGATAGATTTATGATGTTGTGCACAGCGCCCCCTTGGTGCTTGTAGTGTAGGTTGGACGCACTGTGGCAACAACTGGTTAGCTGTCAGATGTGGCAGTCTCTTGGATTTCGGGAGGTGACCTTCGATGAGCTTGGTTCGGAGTTCAAGCGTACCATCAGACTAATTGTAGGATATATATGTATGGTTGTATTTGTGCCATCCTTCACGGGGATTATTTCTACAAGTCAGGATTGTATAGTGGAAGACTGATTGGTTATTTTGGTGTGGATATTTGCAGTCTGAAACATAAGCTCTTTTGAGGATTTGTGGTGGTTACCGAACTCGTGCCAGGTGGAAGGATTTCCGAAATTAGGTATGTCTGAATCACTGTCGCATCTCTCATGTGGTCTTAGCTATGATATCACCTCTTCAATTCTACAACCTTCGTTTCTCGTCTCTAGATTCATAAGAAACAGAAGGCCCTTAGTCACTCATCAAGTCCCAGTAGGACTTCCGTGCAGAGCACCGCACACGAAGAAACGTATACAAAACCCCTTGGCCAGGGTAACAGTTTTACCATTAAATGTGTTTTTAATTATTTTAGTAATTTTTGATTCCATCGTTGTAACTCAACTGAATTTCAGTTTTGAAGAGAGGTTTCAACACTCATTCAATTTTCTTGATTTTTTTACGGGTTATATGGTTTTACGGGGCACCCAAAAATATACTCTTCTTATCTTGCTACGTTGCTTGATGAAAATATACCAGGGGTATCGATTAGTCAACTAGTCCCTATTGAATGGGGGTTGAATCTCACCTTGTTTTTAATCTGATTCTGATTGAAAATTTTCTTTCGTAGGGTTTTAGGGTTTTTTTTCCTATTTTCTTTTTGGGTCTTATTTGGTGATCCATTACTGGTCAAGCTTGTTGCGCCCTACAGGGTGATCTATCTTGGTGGTGCTACAGGGTGATCCATCTCCGCCGTACTACAGGGTGATCCACCTCCGTCGAACTACGGGGTAGCCTAACACCATATACCGGGTGGCCCAAAAGGAGCACACAAGTTATAATTGATTTATTTGAATATTTGTGCTATACTGAGTTATTGAAATAATTGTTTGCCCTTCTGTTCATTGATACCTGTTTGATATAGTGTTTGTTTATCGTTGATTGATATAGTGTTTGATTATTGATACCTGATTGATATGGTGATTCATTTGTGAAACGGAAATTGAGTTATTTTCTTCCTTTCACGATTGCTTGTTGACACCGATGCGCCTACGCCTGAGCTCACGCGACGCAAACGAGTTTGTCTTACCTTCCAATACTAGTATTTACGATTTCACCTACTCAATTTTCGTGGTAGTTTTACTCGACGTATTGTAGTTTTCTTTTGAGCGTCGTTACTACCGTAATTTATGGCTGATTGAATTCGTGGTTATATACACCGCGCTCTTGTATTGACATTTGAACATCGCGTAGTAGTGTGAATATCGCATTGTTGTCTTAGAAGCGTTGTTGGTTAATCCATGTAAGTTAGGATTACTGAATAAATCATATTGGGGATCTTTATCTTTTATTTCCAATATTAATTGGTAAGTTATTGATATTGTGAGTAACTTAGGGTATCTGGAGGATTAAATTTACCTGGCTCCCATTAAGATCTATTTGAAATTTGCTAAGTTGTTTAACCCACTCCCGTCTCCACTGTTTAGCTTAGCCGCGGATACCCATCTGTCTTATTTATTACCGACAGATGATTTAGTCTCCTCTTGTGGTTTGTGAGGTGACAACACATACGTTCGGAGTCAACAACAGGGGCCAACCGCACATTTGTGGTTCCAGTCAGAAGACCCAGAATTCCGAGGCTACATCTGACATGACCACGTAGGCAGCTATAGCTACCTGCGTGACATCCGGGTCCAGGATATATGGCTCCTGTTGTTGACTCCGTACGTATGTGTTGCTTTCTATTTTCGGCAAACAAGTGTTGCCCATCTTTGCACTTGGCTGCACCGCGCTGATGAAGCCAATAGCCAGGAACACGTTTCCGCGGTTTGCCCACTATTTTGGAGTGTTGTGTCCATGAATTTTCATTTTTATTTATATCATACACACTCAATAACATCTATATCTTTATTTATATCCTGCACCCGGATGTCACGCAGGTAGCTATAGCTGCCTACGTGGTCATGTCAGATGTAGCCTGGGAATTCTGGGTCTTCTAACTGGAACCACAAATGTGCGGTTGGCTTCTGTTGTTGACTCCTTACGTATGTGCTGCTTCCTATTTTCGGCAAACAAATGGTGCCCATCTTTGCACTTGGCTACACCGGGCTGATGAGGCCAATAGCCAGAAACACGTGTCCGCGGTTTGCCCACTATTTTGGAGTGTTGTTTTCATGAATTTTCATTTTTGATTTATATCATACACACTCAATAACATCTATATCTTTATAGATATATATCCCGCCATCGGTCGCGTTGTTAGATTTTATCTAACAATTTTACTTTATAGAACACACTGTATACTGTAGTAATTTTATGACTTTGTACGCTCAGGTATGCCTTCTTAGGAATGTACCTGACCACCCTATTTATATTATTTTTTGAAGTGTAAGACCAGTTTTCAATAAATCGTGTTTATATAAGGTAGTCTTCAAATGTTAGCTAATAACTGACACGCAACTGATAATATAGTGGAAAAATTTATGTTGTGTTACACAAAATCTAACTTCGCGACTAATTACGTTCGTTATCATTTTATCGAATTGTGAAAAAAACATTTTTATTGTGAA
>NW_019292639.1:17200-43818 GCF_000500325.1 Leptinotarsa decemlineata | reverse complement strand
ATTCGACAAATACTAGTAATGAAAGCTTTAATAATTCAGTTATATTAAAAATTTTACTACAGGTGGTGTGCTAACTTTATATCAAGTTAGCAGGGCTACCCCTTATAAAAAAAGGAGATGCGCGACAATTATTTTTCTTTCACGACAAATTCTCGACAATTATTCGACAATTAAAAAAGTATATTTCAATAATTTTACTGCAAGTTGCCTTGCTAACTTTATGGAGGTCTGTAACTAACAAGTTTAGGATAATATAATATGAAATATTTTTAGACGCGTATGAGCACTGAATAAAACCTGCGTACACCACCTGTTTGTAAATTCTAACCTGCAAATAGAGTTCAAAACATCGCAACAGGTTTGTTCTGGTTCTAACATCCGAAACTGTTTGGAAATTACGCGTACAGACATGCAAAAAATGTCAAATAGTTCGAAATAGTCTCGGACACTTGGTTAAACCAGAACGCATTTTGAGGAGACCACTGTGCCGCCTGTTATTGAAAAGGCTCCCAGACAACTGCATCCAGAACCTTCTGAACATAATAAACAGTTCGTTGGCCCTCAGATACCTCCACAGAAGGTGGAAGCATACGGTCGTCATCATGCTTCCGAAACAGGGTCAGAACCCGCTGTTTCCTCATAACTACCGCCCGATTACTCTGCTTTCGTCAGCGGCTAAGTTGACTGAAAGGGTCGTTCTGCAAAGGCTCAACGAAGAAGTTGAAGACCGAAATGTTCTGCCTAACGAACAATTCGGATTCAGGAGAGACCACTCCACCGAGTTACAGGCTCTGAGGCTGGTCGAAAATACCATCCAAGTACTAAACCACAATCGAAAAGTTCACGTAGCCCTTTTGGACATCTCGAAGGCCTTCGACCGTGTTTGGCACGAAGGCCTTCTACACAAATTAGACGGGGACTGATCCGGTGGATCTGGCCCTTCCTGAAAGACAGAACTTTTCAGGTCAGAGTAAAGGGCTCTCTGTCTGACAACAGAGACCTCCCGAGGTCCGAGCTCTCTACTCATCTTCCATGGGTCGAGAGTTCGGGATCGTCTATATGCAACGTGCATTGGACGACCTCGAGCGCTGGTACCTTGAGTGGAAGATCCGAGTGAACCCAGAAAAAACCATGGGAAGAACGGTATCTTCTTCGGCTACGAGAGTGGAAGGGAGATTAACTGGCAAGCGCGGGTAAAGTACCTCGGCCTTCTAATAGACCTCAGGCTCACTTGGAACCCACACTTTATATCAGTTGAAACAAGGATCGAGGGTCGGATAGCCAGTTTGTACCTCTGATCAACAGAAGATCCAAAATGAGTCTCAAGAATAAAATTACCATCTATAACACGATGGTCAAGCCTGTCATCATGTATGTTTGAGGAACGCTCTATATCAACTGCGCATGATACTGACGTTCTAGAACCTGACTTTCGTAGAACAAGAACAAACCTAACATATCGCTCCAGTTATTGTTATTTTCAAAATGATTTGAATGAGATTCAAAATAATGGTTGAAGTAAGTACACCTATTCATTGGTGGTTTACTGTGAACAAATATAAAATTCATTAATATTCACATCGCAATTGGAAAGATGCATTTCACATGTAAGCTCGAAAAATTTAGAATGCACTTTCGATATATTACATAAGCAACATTTTTCAGGAAACACAATGAAATTGAGAGTTCATCAGTTGGTTATATTTTTTCTACATCCAGAGTTCTTTCGGCAGTCCGAGTTTCTGCATATGATGATTCAAATGACAGTGACCTGTAAGAAGGCCTGTTAGACATCGTAGTTCATCCCTACTGTAGTCGAACAACTGTTTGGTATCAAGCTGCGAAGGGTGAATAAACGCCTTGGAGTGAGCCAATCTTGGAAGATTCTGCCAGAAGTCCATGAATCTTTTTGCCATCCAGGTATTCAATGTTTGTTTTGCAAAGCCTAAAGCGATGCCAATGACAGGTTCTGGTCCAATGAAGCCGCTTGCAGCACCCTCCTTTGCAAGTGAGTCCGCACCTTCCAGGCCAGCATGGCCAGGAATCCAGACCAGAGACAATCTGTTAAGTCTTTCTATCGAGGAGAGTCGTTTTTGGCAATTTGCTACCAATTTAGACGTTGCTCGGTAGGAGCCAAGGGCTTCCACTTGTGTATGAGGTTGGATTCTTTCAATCTCTCTGCACACAATTCAATAGCGCAAATTTCCGTTTGAAATACAATCGCATAGCTTCCTAGGCAGGTAGATAACTCTGTCCTGGGTCTGCGACTAAAAACACCTGCACCAGAACCGTAAGATGTTTTTCATTCATCTGTGAACCAACAACTATCTGCTCTTAATATTTCCTTCTCCCGGAGGATCCAGTCCTCTCTACTCGGGAACAGTACTTCATAAGGCAATTCGTAGTTTACAGTTCGAGGCATAAAGTCAGAGGTCATTTCCAGAATTCTGTGACTTCCAGAGTCAACCAATAGTCTGTTACACTCTGCATTGAATTGATTTGTGCAATTGGCAATGTGCACAAGTCAGTATGTAGTCCATCTAGCCTCTCCAGACGAATGTGGAGAGGAGGTAGATCTAGAAGGATCTACATGCCCGCTGACGATGTGGTACTGATGGCATCACTGATAGCCAGACAAGCCTGTCTCTGTAAGCCAGAGAGCTTCGCCTGGGCCTTTTTCTGTGAAGCCTTATTCAGCCACCAGGCAATTGCATACTAGTACACTATAAAAAATATGCAAATCCAATATAATCTATATAGAAATCTTTGTCAACTCAGAATCGGGATACAAGCATGGATCTGGCTAAAAATGTTACGTCGTTAGAGATGCACCACACAAGTTAAGGTAAAAGGTTCAAACGTGTCGAGAACTGTGTGGCATTAGGGTAGATAAAAATTAGAAATTAGAAACTTGAAAACAAAATAAGTAAAAAAAAAATATGTTAAACTTACCGTATATTGCTGAGGAGAGTGATACGATGACTGCTACCTAGGACCTTCCGAATTATTCTTTAGTTTTTAGTACATTTTTCAATGAAACCGTTTAACATAATTTTTTTTTTACTTATTTTATTCAATCCTTCGACCCATTTCTGGTATTTTGGAAAACGATTGGGATTAAGAAACATAAGAGAGGGTCGAAAATAGTTCACATATAATCTACAATATTGTATTGAAATTTTAGCCAACTTTTATTATACTACATTTCATTGAACAGATTAGTCAGCAATACGATCTTTAATTTAGCCATCCCCTCAAACTCCAAGGAAATTGACAGTGAACAAGTGTATTAGGCATTTCCGAGCCAAATTAGACACAACCAACAAATTTTTGGTACTTTTTCGTTAACAATATTATTTCGAGTTTTCGTTACACCACCCTGTATACGTACTAACCTAGACCTGGTCAGGTGGCTTGACTTTTCATCAGAAGTTCGTCTTCTAGCCGCCTCGTTACTCCGGCAAATTGTCCTCGAAGTATCTTCATTATCCGCGGTTTCCACCAACAATTGGCCCTTGTAATCATATAGTTGGATAACCGGAAGAATAATGTGCGGTGAAGACTTCGAAGTAGATAATTCCCAGTGCCAACTTTTCGGCTTCCTCAGCTGAAGTCTAATGATTTCCGGAATGGTAGTGCCGGAAGAAGGCATCTTTTCCATTCTGAAAACAAACGTTCCTGCTAAAAAAAACTGTGCCTTTGATACTCGTAAGTTTGTTTCATTTAAAAGTATTGAAATATGTAGGTATTAGCCGTGAAACCTCATGTAGTTTGTATGTCAAAATGATTGATTACGTAGAATTATAAAATCATCCGAAGATTTGAGAAGTGAAATTTGAATGTCATAAAAGATCATATTCAGTTGAGATACCATGGATATCGCATTTTTCGCATTTTCCACTAATGGAAAATCAGAGCCCAAACACAACGCATTTATGATTCAACACGAGACAGCGCTGTTGTGACCCTCCAAAGGCCTCATCAGTTGTGCTAGGCTGAACCACAAATGCATTGCTGGACTCAACTGTCCTTAAAGGATAAGCCTGTTTGAGTAAGGGCGTTAACTTCTCCCCCATTTGCGGGATCGATAGAGAACTCAATCCTCGAACATCAAAGATAAACTGGGCTCCTCAAGGCGGTCAGTTGTAAAACCAAACCCTGCACCTTGTGTCGGGAACCTCTATACTCAACTGCGCAAAATTATGGTGTTATAGACACCATCCTGGCAGGCCCCAATGAACCCCTCAGTTCCCGACTTCAGCCCACTCGACCGGAGGAAAGCGAAGATCAGGTGCTTTGATAAGCCGAAGTCTTGAATGTTGTCAAAGAAGACCCCATGCATCGGCGTATTCTTGTGTTGTACCAAGAGTGAAGTGATCCCTGTGGCTTTTATATTGGCAAAACGGGTTCCAATTAGGTGATATAGTGTGATCAGAGTCTAAAACCGAACCTAATTCATCATCCGTCGGGCAGCTGCCCTAAAGAGAAATGCTTCAATTTCTGCTCTCTCATGGTCGCGAACCATGCAGAGAAGGGAATCCAAACTCCTAATGACTTTACAGGCTCCATCCTGCACTATTTCTTGTTGTCGGGGTATGTAAAACCGTGGGACGGACGATTTGGGATGCAAACTTCTATGAAGATGCATCATTTTTTGGGTTTTTACGTGGAGTTGATACAGCTCCTCTAGAGTCTTGTCTACTACTCCAAACGAGTAGAGTAAGATTGGAATAGCAAGCATATTCGTTGCAGTAACTTTGTTCTCTCACGACAGTTCCGATGACTAAATCTGTCGGAGTTTGTACTGATTCTTGCCGCGGAGAGAGATCTTATTGTTTAAGATGAACCGTTGCAAATTTATGGCGAAACCGCCAGAGTGGTATTAGTTGTTCAAAGCATCTCACTATTTTGGCGGTAACTGCAAGGCATTTGAACAAATGTGAGATGAGCTCATGCAATATGTATCAACTGCTTTGCGGTAATCGATCCAGTCCATAGAGAGGTTACGCTTGTACTGTATCAAGTCCTGCGTTACACATCTCTCGATGAGCAGGTTCTCTTTACATCCTCTTTACTCCTCTCTTCGACTCTCTGTACTCACATATCCGTTCAGATAATTGATCAATTGCGGTGAGTATTCTTGTGTATACGATGCTCGTAAACAACTCACACCACGAATTTAAGCATGTTATCGTTCTGTAATTCTTAGGAATCGACAAATCTCCGCTTTTAGGGATGAGAACGGTCCGCCCCTCGACAAACCAATCCGGAATCGGCTGCTCTCCGTCCAGTCATAAGTTAAAAACTCTGGCCAGATGTCCAGAGAAGATGGAAGCTCAGCCCATATGGGCCTGGAGCAGCAAAGTTCTTGGAACAAAGGGCTCTCCGAACGTCATCCGGGGTTATCGGGTTGTGCAGTTCATTGAGCTCAGGCTGTAGAAGCTATCTGCTGAAAGCTTCGAACCGCACTAGGGCTGGAGTGTCTAAGTTGAGTAGCTGCGTGTGTTCATAAATGCCCTTCCAGAAGGGATCCTCTTGTTCAACGGTCAGCGGATTATCAACAACACGTTGATGGTGTTGGAATAAGCGGGAAGATCTCTCGCGGAACTTGAAGTTTTCCGCGATGTATCTTGCTCGCCTCACTGGTGACTTTGTAACGGCCACTAGAATTCGTATCCTATCAAGACAGTGCTGTTTGGTGGTCAACAGCACGCCTTGACTCAAAGTGTGATGGATACCTACATCGTAGTCACACATTGGATACGAGACGTGTTTTGTCTCGCCAACTTGATCTTAGCCTCCATCTTTTGTGTACCCCCCGTTCAATTTACCGAGCCGCCAGGCCGGAATTCCGTCCCTCAGATTAGGAAAGCGATTATAAGTTCTTGTGGCTTATTATATTTTTTTTTCGTCATCCTAAGGTTGCGCTGGTCAAGCCATATCCCCCCGAAGCCCCGATACATTCAGGAGGCTGCGGCAGCATTATCAACCAAGTCATAGTTTATAAAGTTATTCAGTGATCATTTCATTTTGAATGTATATGATAATATTGTATTGATACTTAACTGACCCCCCAACCAGCTCACTTTTTGTGAACGTCCACGACACTTTAGCGACCTTTTTAATTGTTCCCAACAATGTGCTTCGACTGAACTATGAACTAGTACAGCATCATATATACTTTTTTTATATGATAGATTTGCTTGTGAAGATAACTTTGTTTTCCAAGTCATTATTTCACAAAACAGTATGAAACTTTTAAATTGCCACTCTTTCAACATGACGACGCGCTTGTCACGTGATGAAAAGGTCTATTTGTCAGACCACAGCCTACTGTTGGTTTTATTCGTACTACAGTAATTCAATCTGTCAATTTATAAATATATAAATAAACACAATCCACTACATATAGAAAAATAAGTAGGTAGGATTTTAATAGCTGTCTCATCAATTTTTATGAGTTTACGCATTGCGTATTTATGTATTTAATTTACGTTATATTCGTGAATATTTTTGTAGAGTTCGTGATTGAAACATTCCGCAGTATATTCCGAATTTTCTCAAGTAGTACTGTATCTCGAGAAAACCAAGTTTAGCGACGATGTTCAACACGGATTCACTCACTGGTGCTTCGTCAAATAATTTGATTGCCGTTTTGGTTGACTTGACTTGATAAGGACCTATTCATACATCTTAGTCCTTGTCTCTGTCTTAATGTTAGTCTCAATGAAAAAGTTCAAGGTTTAGGTAGGTACTTAAGTTTCCATAAAATCATTCATACGTTTTTTGACCTTGTCTTAGTCTTTGTCCATAAATTGTGACCTCCAAAGTTACAATTACAAATACCGATTGATGGGCAAATTGAATTCAGTTGATTGTTGATCGAGTTATAGTGATTGGAAAACAATTTAATTTTTATGGTTTATTATTCTACAAAATGAGTCTATAAAAGGAACTTTCGTTCAAATTGTTGGCAAATCGCACAATCACTTTCAAACTGATAACACATAGGTACTATAACTATGGCCACATGACATTTATTTATATTAATTGTCCCAATTCTTACGATTGAAATTATGCTGAATAAATTGATCAGTCTCAAAAGTTAACACTGTACCTATGGCCACATGATATTTATCAATATTCCAAATTTTTAGGATTGAAATTATGATGAATAAATTGGTCAGTCTTAAAAGTTGTTGAGACAACGACAAAGTCTAAAAAGGCGTTTGGGTATGATATCTGCTTTTCTCCATACATTAGTTGGTATTCTCTAAACTTTTCTGGAATGATAACTTGCATTATCCATCATAATCACAGAGTTAGGTGGAATGAGGTTTGTCATTAGTTTGCTAGGCCGCTTCAATTTATTTTGCCGCCTTATATCTTTATTTTGCAAAAACTCCCAAGATATTATTTCAAATTGTATACCAAGAGTGTAAAGGGCAATCTCATAATGTTCGTGAAACGCTTAAAGTAACTATCATATTCAATTTGATAAGGGTATTTCATAGAACAAGTAATTTATACAAAGCATTAATGAATTAGGTATACACAAACCTTCCTCTTCAATTACTTCGACACGTCCAGACATACGCGGTGGAAGGACGTTTGTTTTATAAGGTAGTCATTATACAAAAAAGCATTAGCTTAATACATTTTGAAAACCATGATCGATTGACATTATTTCCAGAAAAGGAAGATGATAATATAACCTCAAAATCCAAATTTTAGAATTAGTGTAAAATAGCTCGAAATTATTAACTTCCGAAAATTAGAATTACCTGTCAAAAATGTTGATTGTCATGATTAGGTACCGATTTTTAATTTTAATCGGTAAAACAGGTCTAGCACATTTAATCGCTGTAAAACAAAACTTTGAAAACTACACAGCCTTCAACTTCTTCATTGCTTTCATTCATTGCGGAAAATAATTCTGAAGAAAATCCGAGCACTTACCTATGAAAAAGCTTATATTTAATTGATATCCTATGTCATTGATATACAGACGAGATTACACAACTTTCACACTAGAATCTCTGTTTAAAAACTTCCCGCACAGCCACATAAGTAAAGCCATTTAATGTTTTTTCACAACTGTCACACACAAACAATTATCAAACACAGACTTTTTTTGCTTCACGTTACTTGGCACGCTCACTACCACCTGATCAATGTTAGGATTTTCGAATTTTCGTCCATCTTACGTTTTATTTTTATCTTGTTTTCGACGTTGGCGCTGCCCGTGTTGAAAACTGACTGAGGAGGCGTTGGAATTCTGGCTGACCGATCTTTTATAACTATTTTTAAGTCAACATTCGATTTCGTTTTTAATGTAAGATCAGTGAATACATGTAGGTGAAGATTCGAAATTATTCTGCACAGGGTGTTCCAATAATGTTTCCATTGACAAACTGGAATATAACGATGTGTTAATGTTATATGCTTACGGTAGGTACCCTAACAACGCTTCGAAAATCCCGGAAAAAATAATCGAAAGCCGGGTTACAAATTATCTCAATTAGGAAATGCTGCTGTCCCAAAAACAAGCCGGTTTCAGACCGATGCACAGGCGTGAGACAGCACTTGCAAATATTAGGTAACAATTAGGTAGGACTTACGATTCTAACGAAATCACTCTCTTGGATTACTCTACGGCGTTCGATACTCTCAAACATGACATGCTTACAGTTCATCTGTTGAGTGAAACCACTGTAGATCAAGCATTGATTATATTTGTAGTAATTTATATGATTTAAATGTTTCATGCACAGTTATTCCATCTGGATTATCTAATCATGAAGCAGCAAAGTGTTCAGTTCTTCTACAATTACCAAAAAACATACCATAAGTAAGCATGGTGGATTGTTCAGTCGCTCAAACTGCGATAAGTTCAACCAGATTTGTCTCTGGATTGACTAGGAGAGCACATTATACAAATGTGATCAATTTTTGTCATATCACAATGACTTTCGCGCCCTGCATTTAGTGTCCAACCGAAACTGGTTTTTACGACCGAAACTGAAAACGAATTTCGGCAACGGTCTCAGTTTCGGCCGAAACCGATTATGTTTTGAGGGAAAAATAAAGAAAAGGTTATTTTAATTCTGACACAATTGATGGGTTCTATTGCTCAAAAGATAAGCAGTACGATCCATGTCCCTTATGATCCATTGATCTGCTTGAACGATATAAAAGTTCATGATAAATTATGTGATACTGATATACATGAACTGGTTAAAACTTTACATCGCATTAAAAAAAAATTCAGCAGGTTATCTACTACTCAACGCCCCAGAAACGTTGGTTACCCCCATTAACACGCCTAAACACGCATAAACTCCTTCGAAAATAGACACCAGGTGGATTCTATTTACACAGATTTTTCAAAGGCATTTGACCGAATAAACCACAATTTGTTGTTGCATAAACTAAACGCTTTGGGTATTCAAGAAAACATTCTGAAATGGATTGAAAATTATCTAGCCTGCAGAGTACAATTTGTAAAATATGGTAACTCAGTATCTTCCTCAATCACAGTNAGAGGACTTCAATGACTTTTGTTTGCTGATGACCTGAAGATGTTTAAAGTTATTCATGACTCAACTGATACAAAATTATTACAGTACGATTTATCTAACTTTGTTCGCTGACATACAATTTACTATATTTTCACCATAAAGGGTTTACAAAAAACGCGTCACGTGTTTCGCTAAACAAAAGCTTCCTCAAGCCAGGATATTAATTTAAATTTACAATCATTTTATGTTGTGTTGTGTTCTCGAAATCAAGATATCTGAATTCATGAAGTGAGTAGCATATATTCCAAACTGGACTGTTTCTGCGTTCCTTTAATGCGTGTTTTGAATGATCTTTCAGTTTTACCTATGTAAAACGTCGGACATGATCCACATGACAATCTATGAACTCCTGATCTATTTGACACCAAAATATTGTCTTCATTTTTATTATGCATGCTCAAGTTATTGGTTTTACAAGTCGTGTTTGCGCACCATCATTTTGTGGGAAATCTTTATGCTACGTTGACCGGAATAAGTTGAGCTCAACTTATGTAGTGGTAGTTTTTGAAATGCCTAATTCGAAACTATTCCTATAATCATTCCAATGAGGAATAAATATGGAGATATGATTAGAACACAGGTAAATGTTGTTTCATGAAAGCTATTCTGAATTGCCTCCTACTTTACAAGGAATGGTTAACAAAATCTAAAAACAATTTTGTGAGAACGGTCATGTAGTTAGTGTTTGAGAAGAGGGTGTCCTTGCGGATGAAAAACCTTTTCTCACAAGAACTATGAAGCACCATCAATGCACATTCCGCTCACCAAACTAGCATCAAAATGACTGAAACTAGACCTTGCAACTTAGTCAGAGTCTTTTATATACATATTGGATGAAATATTAGCTTTTCTCATATTTATACCAAAGATTAAGACATGATAATGTAGGAGTATATGCATAGAGTACTTATAGATTCATTTTGAGGATAGTAATTATAAGTGACAGTTTTATATTCAAGACAAACATGATTTACCACAGACTTACTAACGAAAGGTCGGTCTCAGGGAGTCCTCAACAAGGACTCTACTTTTTATGTGGATAAAATTTAAACTCAAATCAGGGAACTATTATCAACACTCATTTCAACAAATACTCTTGCTTTTTTTTAATTTTGTACGAGTCTATGGAAATAGGCTATATTGAAAACCGCAAAAAAATGTGAAAAATATATATTTGAAGAACTTCTATCATTGGTATTATCACAATCAAGTGTAAAAATTAATACAGCAATAAAAAAAGGTGTGGCAACTTCAGAACTATCCAGTTACACAAAATTTTCCAGGCGACGATGTACATACAGTTAGTGGAAATCTAATTTCATATCTTCACAAGAATTTGAATCTCTAAAATTAAATCAGGCTGAAAATTTTGTTTACATAGTGGGATTTTCTTGTGTTCCTGCCAAATTTCTCAATTATCAGCGTAGATGTTAAAAATTAGCAGCAATAAAATATTGCTTTTTTATGACGGTTCCTTAAAACTACACATGATGGTTGGTATGAGTGTTTTTCTAATTTCGATCTTTAAAAAATACAGTGTCTCGAATCAAAACTTTTGCCCAAGCTTAAATAAATACTTAAATATTTGACAGACATATAGTGACTGAAAAAAAGGAAAACTATAAACAATAAAAAACTGGCAACATACTAACAAGATTTCTGAGTTGAATCAAATATTTCCGATATAACTAGTGAATTATCATTCTTAGGAATTCACAAATGAAACATTTACTTATATTTTACAGGCGATAAAGGAACCACCAGAACGGTCTACTAATATAAATATCATACCATGTTTAAAGGGTGGATTATGATGATATTTTTTTACAGAAATTCAATTTTTTTCTACTGAGAAATCATTTTCATTCTGAATCGTGAGTATACACTGGCCTAAAAATATTAACCTGGGTGTGCCGCAAGGCTCCATACTAGGACCCTAACTGTTTTTACTGTACGTCAATGGGAATTATACGGCCTGACTCTGACAGTGTTTTTCCCAAGAGAAATGCATGTATTGTGACACTGGGCTGAATTGATTGCGATACTAACGTTTAAACTGAATATTAGTATTAAAACAAAAATTAATGGAATCCAATGAACGAAATGTCACATTGAAAGATCCTAACAAACCTAAAACAGCCATTGAATCACAATCTTAAAAATATTTTCATTGTCCCTCAAATTGGCAACTTTTGTCTAATTTAACCACCCTTTTCAGTTTTACCATTTCCAAGCTAGCAATGATGGAATACGGTTAAATATGGTATGTATAGGAAATTTTAAACACAACTGTAAGGAAGAATATTTGTAATGAAATATGATTGCTAATAGTATTTATTTTTTCAACTAATCATGAAGATGATTACTCAACCATTGTATTTACAGTGTTCATCATGTTTTAAAAATTATATTTCATCTGGGAAGGAAATCACATCAATTTTTAAATTTTGGGTGAAAAGAATTATTTTTTTTTATAAAAAACAACATGCTATACTTGCGATTTTAAATCGAAATGATTTATTCTCAATAAACAAAAATACAACGGTTTCTACAAAAAAAAATGGGGTCCAAGAATTTTTTATTCAACACCGCTATTTGAACACCATCAGCAATAATCACGGATTATAGAAGTCCTGACTACTGTTATCACTCTCATCATCTAGATTTGTGGTGCAAAATGAACTGAAAAATAACCATCATAGATAAATGTATTCCTACAAAACTTGGACCGTGTAGTCGGACTTAATTTTACTTACGAACACCTCAAATGAATAAAACAAATTTTTAAAAAACTTTTAAAATATATTGGAGATCAGTTCAAGTTCAAAGAAAATATGGTGAGGCCATTTTCAAAGGGATAACCCTTTCTGAATCTGCAACAGCCTGGAACAATTTGGGTTCGACTTTGTCTATAGCGTTAAATTCTAAAATACTGGCAATGTTTCCACATCTGTAACAATAGTTTGGAGCAGACCATACAGTAACGAGTTTATTGTCAAACATATATTTATAACCTGAAAATAGAAATAATTAGTAATTATTAAAAATTTGCTTAGTCACTTTATTATCAGAACATAGAAAATTATGTAGAATATTATATCATGGCTTGGAACAAGAACAACCAATGTCAATTTTTTTTACAATTATATGATTTTTTCTCCACCCCCCTCAGACGGTATGGAAAACTCGGAGGTACAATTCGTATTGCTCTATTGTCCATCAGGAATAACGTATCTCAATCTTGTACATGTCAAAGTGAATTTTTCAATATAGGAATTTTCAAAATATTTCCCCTATTTTCACCCCTTCAGAAGATATGGAATACCATAGCTTCTTCCCCAAGCAATTTTGTTATTTGTGCAGACTTGAATATATCACCAAATCACCATTTGTTCTTGAAATTTTCAATGTAACACGATTGAAGACACATTATTTTTTGAGATATGCAATATCAACTCTGATGTTATTTTCAAACGTGTGAACATTTTTTCCTTCCATGATATGGTTGTAGGTATTATCAATAAATACCGAAATAGGAATCCCAATATACAAACTCACTTGAAAATAATTTAAGCATAAATAGAATACATAATATGGTTTCTGGTGTGTCATTGAATAGCAAAAAAAATAAATCATAAAAGTGACCACTTTCAAACTAATCAAGTTCAAGATATATGGGTACAACTGAGATTTACGAATACATTCTAAACTGTGGAAATTATTTGGAGTGAACGTAAATTAACTGCCATAAACAATGAACGCCGACAGGGAACAAACAGATACTTTTCAATTGGACACGAAACAAATATACTAACCTTCTTGCACTAGTTGATGGGCCCTACATATTAAAGATAATGCATTTATTTCCATGAACTCATGAGTAACCTTTGGTCCGAATAAATAGCCAGCACCTCTAGGACTATTTGCCCTAAAACCCTGCCTCAGTGAATTGTTTATCAAAAATACTATATGATCTTACCAAGATTCTACGTCCTCAGGATCTGACCATACCATATCACAAAATGCACCTTTATGTGGTATTTCTTGGTGTCTTTCGATTGTCCTTATTTGATCTAGGGTTTTTATTTCGGGGCTGAGTCCTCCATGTACACATAAAATTTTCTCATCAATCAGCTTGAAAAAACAACATGTTTACTTTCTCTAAATATTGAGGTGCTGTCTGAAAAACTGGTGGCTATGTTCACAAATAAATGTTGCTTTAATCATCAAGTTATTAGATAAATGCTAAAAATTGACTTACGTATTTGGACTTGGGTATAAGAAATATAAATATATGGAAATTGTACTTTTCACAAAATTGAGACACCAGAACTTCAATACTCTTCTAGACACACGTTTCACCAACCAAGTTGGCGTCTTCAGAAGATGTGGTAAACTTTATCGTGGAAGTTCCAGCACATTTTAACAAAGAGCAATACAGATTATTGATTGTAGGTATAAATTTACGTTAAAAAGTCGGGCACATATGAAATAAGCTGCGACGACTGTGACAGAAAAAATATTGGTCAGACTAAGCTAGCCATCAAAATTAGTTTCAAAGAACACCGGCACATATCTGACTTCGGAAATCAAAAAAATATAGTGTAGATCAACACGTTGAGATCAGTACATCTCACTAGATTTGGATGCTTTCGAAAGTCTGGAAATAGAACAGTGTGGCATTATTACTATGAACAAAGACAAAGGTTCCATCCCAAAGAGCCCATTATTCACCATCTTTTCATCTCCTGAAGACGCCAACTTGGTTAGTGAAATGCTTGTCGAGAAGAGTATTGCAAAGCTAGTGTTTGCGAAAAGTGCTCGTTTTCGATTTATTGCCAGAGGTTCCACTTTTCACTTTCAGTTGCTTGCTACTTCTTCCATCTTTTGATTGATAAAAGCTTTGAATTTTAGCTTAAACTCATAAAACATTTCCTACTTATTAACAGTGATTCAATTGATTTGAAAGTTATAGTAATGTATAGATAATCAGTTCCTGCCTTTCTGCATATATTCACCAAGTTATCTTTTAAATACTGAAAGTGATTTGGATGTTTTAATGTTGGTAGGTAGTTTTTTATAGTCCCCACAACTCCTGTAGAAAAATGACGTCATTGAACTTGTGAGATTTTATTTGGGTAAATAGAAACTCTTGCCTTTGTCATTTCCAATATCATGATCAATTCTTCGAGATATACAGAAAGGAGTTCATTAGATATTTTGAAAATAAAAATCATAGTTATTTCATATCTACGTCTGAGTCAGTCAGCAACAATCAATCATTGGTGTGTGTGTGTGCAACATCAGAGATATTTTTGTGAACCTTTTTTACTTCAGAATGATTCGCAACTTCTGTCATTTGCTAACCACGTGTGGTTAAATCTACCTTTACTTACAGCTGCTACTGTTAACAAGTCGAAAACATTACAACAATATTTCCAAGCATTTGCATTTCCGTACTTGTTCAAGCACTCATCATAAAAACCATAAACCTGGGTGATTTGTCGGCTCTCGTGGTTACCTCGCAGTAGAGTTATCTTATGAGGGTATTTGGCTTTAAGGGTGAGCAACCTAGTAAAAGTCTCCAAGCTGAAGTATCCCCTGTCTACAAAATCTCCCAGAAAAATATAGTTTGTATCAGGCACTTCTCCGCCCCTTCGAAATAATTCTTCCAAGTCGTAAAACTGTAATGATATAGTATGTCAAATGAAAATTTTTCAAATATGTTAGTGTTTCACCTGTCCATGAATATCGCCACAAACTGTTACTGGGGTAGACACAGGTTGGACATTTGATTCTTCAACCAAAATACTGCAAACAATATCACATAATTGCTTCAATTCAGTTTCTGATAAGTATTTACACTGTCGAACACTTTCTATCCAACTGTCAAGATCAGACATTTTTATTTAATATAATGAATTACGAATATTTTTCAATTAACAACCTGAATTAAAGGTAAAGTCAACAATAAACGCCAAAATCGAACCACAGAATATTGCTTAGAATCTCAGAGTAACAAAAGACAATAGAGAGGCCTTTTCCATCCTTACATTGAAGGCAGCATAACTTTGTTTGTTTACGGGAACTAAGTTGAACCATAAAACAGTGGCAGGTTGATAATCGGAGGGATAGTATATATTTACAAAATAAATCATTTCAGGTGAAAATGTATTCTGTTCAAATAGTTCCTACACAAAATCTGATATTAATGATTATGAAAATGAGGCCAGTTTTTCTACCACCTACTAGATTTTTATTTATGTATGGCTTTATAATAAAGCGCGTGATTTACTGGGTTAAAATTAAATTATTTCATATGAACTTATTCATAACAATGATAAATGTTAATTTCAAAAGTAATGAACTTTAGCCACAAATAGTTGAAGAGGGTTCAATTTGATTTTTTTACCTTTTCTAGGCATTTAGAANCTAGCTTATATTACTGTTAAATACATATGTGTGAACTTGTTAATTATCTTGTAAAAAATAGGCATTGCCGTAAATAAATAAATAAACATTTCATTTAGGACTGCATCAATCCCCTTTTCTTTGAAGACTCATTGTCATTCTTATATTTAAAGGCGGCGATTTGGATAATCCTTCCAATCTTCGTCCCAATCAGTTTGGGTTTCAGGACGAAAAAGATATAAATAATGCAATTTTGTATTTGTTATGTGAAATTAGTTCAGTAATAAATGATGGTGATGTAATCGTCGCAATTTTTTGCGACCTCGTCAAAGTCTTCGATCGCGTTAATCATGAAAAATTACATGGTGAGAACGATGGAAATCTCCGAGACCAGAGCAACTAACGCTGGTGTACCTTCAGGTTTTCAGAGTTGAGTTGAACCACACTCTTACCATCTGACCTGAAAGATCACTCACCATATAAACTGAGTGTGAGCCACAATAAATTGCAGGTTGCGGTTGATTGTCGAATAGACCCACTCACTTTTGCCCTAACCTAACGTAACCACAGGGTTTTGTGTTAGGTCCGGTTCTGTTATATAATATGACATCACTAATATGATTGACATATCTGACAGCTTCACTCTCCTTGCAGATGATACAATATTTTGGAAAGAAGAAACCTCACCTGAGTTATATAAAAAAGTAACATTAGATTTGTATAAAGATGGTGTCATGGTAATTTATTGTCATCAAATGTACCGAAAAAAATTATAATATCGTTCGAATATCTGCTTGATGAATTCACAATAAAGAATGATATACCTAAAGTGCAGATTTGCTTTTCTTCACAGGTAATACTGAAAATGTGGCAAAAAGTTAACACTGATATACAATTTACTATATTTTCACCATAAAGGGTTAACAAAAAAGGCGTCAGGTGTTTAAAAGCTTCCTCAATCCAGGATATTAATTTAAATTTACAAACATTTTATGTTGTGTTGTGTTCTCGAAATCAAGATTTCTGAATTCATGAAGTGAGTAGCATATTTTCCAAACTAGACTGTTTCTGCGTTCCTTTAACGCGTGTTTTGAATGATCTTTCAGTTTTACCTATGTAAAACGTCGGACATGATCCACATGACAATCTATAAACTCCTGATCTATTTGACACCAAAATATTGTCTTCATTTCTATTATTCATGCCCAAGTTATTGGTTTTACAAGTCGTGTTTGCACACAATCGTTTTGTGGGAAATCTTTATGCTACGTTGACCGGAATAAGTTGAGCTCAACTTATGTAGTGGTAGTTTTTGAAATGCCTAATTCGAAACTTGAGAAAAATATCTGGTCGAGGCAGGAATCGAACCCACAGTCTTCCGATCGTGAGTCGGGCACACTACCACCGTGGCCAATTCCACAACCTCCTTTTATGAATTAAATATCTAGTGTAGTCTTTACGTTCGGGGCGTCGCGATAACCTTCAAAAAATATAAGGGAGCCGTGAAAAGTTTGAGAAACAGTGCGTTAAAGTTATATTGGACGAGACCACGGAATAATAAGCAATTCTATGAACTCATAAATGATAAAATGCTTCACATATTTTGTTAAAATAGTTTTCTCAATAAAAGGGGCCTTATTTCCAAAGCAGATAAACTCTCACATCAAAAGATACACTTTCTTCCTCTCTTTATTTTAGATTATCTTCTCCTCCAAAACAGAGAGAGGCTTCCGAGTTCATTGTTTTCATCGCCTAAATGAGACAATAGTTAATGATCAGAACTGATTAGTGTTGAAAAGTATCAGTCATTAAAATTTTTAATTATTTTTCAAAAAATGTAAATGATGATTGTACTCATTTGATTATATGAAATAAAACTTATTGGTTTTTTTTTCTCTAGTTACAAGAAATATTTGGTTCTAAAAGTTTTTTTGGTGTTTCAAATCTTAAAGTGATCAAGCTACCTTTCGACAATCACTCGTTCGAATGTTTCAAATTAAAACCCGTTATCAGCCGATTCTGTCTTTGCAGGCGTAGCGATAATAGATATATACCTTATATCATTATAATTTCTATGGTAGCGATACGTTCCGATCACAGAACTATAGTTCTGTGGTTCCGATGTAAATTACGCCCCCTAGTGGGATGTGGTCGCTACGGTTAGGTGATGAAGGTCGGCGTTTGGGATAGTCCGGAATTTCTTTGTTGAGCTTTTATCGAATATGAGTTTTTGTGTGTTCAGGTGCATTTTATATTCCTTTAATTTGTTGTGATGTAACTTATAATAATTTCTTATTGAATAAAATTGACGTCAGAAAAAAAATTCAATCATTGCTTTTAGTATTTTGTCGTTTGGTTCATCAGTTTTCGGGAAACCGTCTTTCATATTTAACCAGTTTTTCAGTAGTACCATAGTAATATTGATTTTAGAAGCACCGAATCACATTTCTGCTTACTTTTGTTTATTAGGATATGTTCCATAAGTAACTAATTCCTAACCTCCACTAACCAAAATTTTTTACAGCAGTTACCTGAAAAATATATTGTCAGTTGCTTCTGAAACACAACGGTTGTCAATTATTTTCGAAGGCAATCTGGAAACCATACATTATGACCGTACATTTACCAATTAAATTAATCTTGTGATATTCAAACTGAATATAGGAAGTTGGCCATTCCTTTTCAAGAATTGCTTTCGTAGGAGAAAGTTAAAAATTACAGAGTCTTATCATCTCCACTGAATAAAAAATAAGTGATGGGTGATTTAAGAAAGGCATGATGACCCGAGTTGTATATCATAGTTTTAATAAAGTATAATATTTTTTTCTTAAGTTTCGTGTACCTACGTCAATAACTAACTCTGATGTACAATTTTAACAAGAGTTGTACAAATTGAAATTCCATCGGAGTAACACTGAATCACAGATACACTGAACATGTATGAAAAGATCACAACAACCACAGAACAACTATTGTTGTTGTGGTCCGTGTCTGTGTGTTTATGACGATCAGTGTAACCATTCACACTGTTTTGACAGTGGATCAGCTAATTTCACTTTGATGTCCCTGTTTTCTGTTTCATTCCTAATGTTTACTGTTTTTCAATTAGCTTTTAAATGATTCATTTTACAAATATATAATATCCCTCCAATTATCAACTAAACCAACCGTCACTGTTTTATGGTCCAACTTACTTCAAATGTAAACAAACTCTCCATAACCGTTCATTACCCGCCACCCCCTCTTGCCGATAAATTGTACAGAAAAGGATAGTACGATACCCGCTTCAAAATACATGTATTGTATTGGTATAGACATGGCAACTCTATGTCTTATTATAACTCTGAGCTTAGAATAGTGGTCTAACCACAGAATAGTCTGTGGTCTAACGTCTAATCTACCTTATAGACGTTAGAGCAGTGTTTCTCAAAGTGTGGGCCGCGACGCCCTGGTGCGCCGTGGAACCTTTACTGGGGCGCCGTGTTCAACGGGTGAGTCTCAATGTACAACGTTTTACAACATAGATAACTGGGAGTAAAGGTAATACGTCGGTACCCATTAATAAAAATCCTCTGATAATATATCGGTAATTGCAAAATGCAATCCATTCAAAGAGCCACCTACCTGTAATAATTAAATATCTAGTGTAGTCTTTACGTTCGGGGCACCGCGAAGTTTGAGAAACAGTGCGTTAAAGTTATATTGGATGAGACCACGGAATAATAAGCAATTCTATGAACTCATAAATGATAAAATGCTTCACATATTTTGTTAAAATAGTTTTCTCAATAAAAGGGGCCTTATTTCCAAAGCAGATAAACTCTCACATCAAAAGATACACTTTCTTCCTCTCTTTATTTTAGATTATCTTCTCCTCCAAAACAGAGAGAGGCTTCCGAGTTCATTGTTTTCATCGCCTAAATGAGACAATAGTTAATGATCAGAACTGATTAGTGTTGAAAAGTATCAGTCATTAAAATTTTTAATTATTTTTCAAAAAATGTAAATGATGATTGTACTCATTTGATTATATGAAATAAAACTTATTGGTTTTTTTTTCTCTAGTTACAAGAAATATTTGGTTCTAAAAGTTTTTTTGGTGTTTCAATAATCTTAGTGATCAAGGTACCTTTCGACAATCACTCGTTCGAATGATTCAAATTAAAACCCGTTATCAGCCAATTCTGTCTCTGCAGGCGTAGCGATCATAGATATATACCTTATATCATTATAATTTCTATGGTAGCGATACGTTCCGATCACAGAACTATAGTTCTGTGGTTCCGATGTAAATTACGCCCCCTAGTGGGATGTGGTCGCTACGGTTAGGTGATGAAGGTCGGCGTTTGGGATAGTCCGGAATTTCTTTGTTGAGCTTTTATCGAATATGAGTTTTTGTGTGTTCAGGTGCATTTTATATTCCTTTAATTTGTTGTGATGTAACTTATAATAATTTCTTATTGAATAAAATTGACGTCAGAAAAAAAATTTAATCATTGCTTTTAGTATTTTGTCGTTTGGTTCATCAGTTTTCGGGAAACCGTCTTTCATATTTAACCAGTTTTTCAGTAGTACCATAGTAATATTGATTTTAGAAGCACCGAATCACATTTCTGCTTACTTTTGTTTATTAGGATATGTTCCATAAGTAACTAATTCCTAACCTCCACTAACCAAAATTTTTTACAGCAGTTACCTGAAAAATATATTGTCAGTTGCTTCTGAAACACAACGGTTGTCAATTATTTTCGAAGGCAATCTGGAAACCATACATTATGACCGTACATTTACCAATTAAATTAATCTTGTGATATTCAAACTGAATATAGGAAGTTGGCCATTCCTTTTCAAGAATTGCTTTCGTAGGAGAAAGTTAAAAATTACAGAGTCTTATCATCTCCACTGAATAAAAAATAAGTGATGGGTGATTTAAGAAAGGCATGATGACCCGAGTTGTATATCATAGTTTTAATAAAGTATAATATTTTTTTCTTAAGTTTCGTGTACCTACGTCAATAACTAACTCTGATGTACAATTTTAACAAGAGTTGTACAAATTGAAATTCCATCGGAGTAACACTGAATCACAGATACACTGAACATGTATGAAAAGATCACAACAACCACAGAACAACTATTGTTGTTGTAGTCCGTGTCTGTGTGTTTATGACGATCAGTGTGACCATTCACACTGTTTTGACAGTGGATCAGCTAATTTCACTTTGATGTCCCTGTTTTCTGTTTCATTCCTAATGTTTACTGTTTTTCAATTAGCTTTCAGCGCCACCTATTACACTATGCAAAAAATTTATGAAAACCAATATTATTATTATTATTATATGTAATAAAACACTAGATGGCAGCATCTAATCGTGTCGAGATTCGAGGAGGGAATTCTCCGATCACAGTCTATGTGATTGACAGTCATACTTTTATGCACGGAAAAATCCCAGTGTAATAATGACAGCTACAGGCAGAAGTCCTATTGTATAGCGCATTGTGTTGTGGTTACAGCTTTCAACCTTTAAATCAGTGAAATATAAGTAGGCCCGCCGTTTATATTAATTAACAATATTTACGACTTCTTTTAAAAAATGATAAAAGTCCTAAAAATAATATATGAATCAGCGCCACCGTGAAAAGATTATTTCTTGCTATAAATATTATGAAAAGTAAATTTCGCAACAGAATATCGAGTGCGAAGATGCATCACACACTAAATCCGAAATAACCGATTGCTACTCATTTGAAGCCACAGAAAAGCACATAAATTCAACAAAACTAAGTATGATTTTAAAAAGAAAATGAGTCTGAGAAAACTGAAAATGAGGCAATTGAAAATGAAAGTGGAAAATAAATTTCACTTTGATTTTTGTTTTTCATTATGTTGTGATAGACATTATAATATAATAATGTATGTAAGTCCTGGTAACTAACAAAAGTAGGTGATTGTTTGAATTACATGAAAACAGTATGAATTCTGGCTTTTTTTACTTTGCCTAATGTTTTCTCCTGTTTTTCATTGTTGAGATCATCGACATATTATGTCGGTGGCTGGATGTTGTTTTTTTTAGTTTCTTGATGTTGGCAACACTGGCGACGATTGACTCTTGGATTGACGTGACCTGTGAACCATTGTTTTTCTTAGGTGAATTCAGTTGGCAAAAAGAATTTTGTGTGTTGTGGCATGCTCTTTATATGGTAAATAATTCTTTGTGTAAGTAGAAGTGTCATTTTATTTTCAATATTTCTCAGATGAATCGACAAAAATTTTCGTAAACATACCTAAGACTTTGAAGGTGAAAGAAGTCGACGTTGTCTATTTCCTAAAGAGGATCGTTGCTGATTTTTATTGTTGTAGAATTCAAATACTTCCAAAAATGGATATTGATAATGCTGGTTCTGAAGAGACTGTAAGTGGAAATGGAGGAGTAGACATAGAACAATCCTTCCTTCAACAATTTAGTTGTATGGGTACTACAGACAAAGATGAACTAGTTCAACAACNCACCCCTTTTTAAATGATATTGATACGTTTTATGTAAATTCCAGGGCAATTAGCAAAAGTCAGTCAATGATTTATTACAAATAACATCAAAGTTTTTGTTACACACATCGACCCCTACATTGAAAATCCAGTACCAAAAACATTAAAAACACCTACCTTTGAGGAATTTGTAAATCAGAGTCCAAGCCTGTATTGAAAATGGTGTTTAATGGAATCATACAGTAATAAAAGTTTGATTTAATACGTGTATGTTGCTAAACTATTATGCTCCAAAAATGTACAACTAATGGTGAATTTATGCACACTCAATTAGCAAGTTACGATTAGGAAGTGACGTTTATCAATTATTAGTTGGACTCTCTCCACTTTCCAATGGACATGTATATGCAGAAAAATTAAGAAGTATTGAATAACAAGTGACGAGTAGAAGTGGGCCAACTTTCTTACTTCAGTTATACGAAATTTCATACTAGTATGCATCTAGTGCGCAAATGAACGCTTATTTCAGAACATAGAACAATATAAACAGCCTTATAATTTTAAAATTTTTGAAACAGGCTGTGTTCTGTTTCATCATTCTTTTAATATTCTACAGACTAACTCTTCGCTGATGACTTATGTGGTAAATGAGAGAGTGTCGAACCTCCATTAGCAAATTTGTATATTTTAACGTGTTGATATTTTACTATAAATTCTATTATATTTTAATATTATGACAAGATTACCTATATGTAGTATGTGTGTATGTTTGTATATATGTGTACATATAACTATGTATTTATATATGATACATATGAGGAATGAACCGTTTCAGTTTATTAGAGTTCAGTTGCCCCAAATACGGTTCAAATTTTCCAAAAACACCACTCATATTAGCATCAAATAATACCATTTACTTTTCAGGATAACCCCCCTCCAGATGGAAGTGGTTCGTCAATGTGCTAGTACCTACTCTCAGCCACTTAATAGTGCCACATCGGAACCACTTTTAGTGATTTTGAGACTGGATGAAATGATATGAAGCATGTGAAAGAGTGATTTCTGTATGTAAAATTAGGGATAGATTAATAATTTTATATATTATTCGACGTTATAAATAATATCAATGTATTTGATATTTGTGTTAGTCACATACTACAGTGATCTCTGAAATGCAGCCACCTCCCAAGGTTTGTAAAGTTGAACAAGATGCCTGAACCATTGTTTTTCTTAAGTGAATTCAGTTGGCAAAAAGAATTTTGTGTGTTGTGGCATGCTCTTTATATGGTAAATAATTCTTTGTGTAAGTAGAAGTGTCATTTTATTTTCAATATTTCTCAGATGAATCGACAAAAATTTTCGTAAACATACCTAAGACTTTGAAGGTGAAAGAAGTCGACGTTGTCTATTTCCTAAAGAGGATCGTTGCTGATTTTTATTGTTGTAGAATTCAAATACTTCCAAAAATGGATATTGATAATGCTGGTTCTGAAGAGACTGTAAGTGGAAATGGAGGAGTAGACATAGAACAATCCTTCCTTCAACAATTTAGTTGTATGGGTACTACAGACAAAGATGAACTAGTTCAACAACTACAAAAGCTTCTTGGAAGTCACTTGAATTATGCCACTGCTACTTTCTTTTTGGATATGAACAACTGGTATGCTCATTTACAAAATATTTGATAATAATTTACCCATATTTTGAATTAAATGGTGTATCAAGTTCACTATTATTTTGTGCTATCAAAAGTTTTGAGAATGTAATCGTGGATAAGATAAATAATGGGACTAGTGTTGGTGTTGTTTTAGGAATCTTCAAGCTGCGATCTGCTCATATTTAGATATAGAGACACCCACTCAATTGCCGTCCATGGCTTTAGTTTCTGACCCTATTGCTAATGAAACAGAGAGCATAGAACCAAATGTAAGGTATGTGTAATAACCATGATTAGGATGATATGGAAATCAACAGGTCTTATGCTTTGATTTCTTTAGTTTTCAGAAAACCTGGCATATCTGCAATAATGGAAATGAAAAATGGCCTCCCCACTGTTATGCTCAATGTTCAGATGGTGATAATTTAGGCGGAGATAGAGTTTCAGTACCATGCTTGAATCCGGGGGAAGGAATGCATTTGAGTGTTTTTATGACTGGACCTTCTGTACCTGGTATATATCAAAGTAAATGGAGGATGTGTACTCCCAAAGGTGCTTATTTCGGAGGTAAGTCAAGAGTAAAAGTAAACCATTTGATAAAAAGAATTTTATGTACTTTTGCTGATTTTCTTCAAGAATGATGCAATGGTAACTATTTGTTTTAACGATGTCAACTTGGAGGTACGGAGCACCATGTTTTGATTTCAGATTACTGGTCATGAAACAAAAATAGTAAGTCTAATGAACAATTTTTCGAAAAACCAATGCAAGTTGTTGAACCAAATAGTTATCAGTTTATGCGATATTCAAATTCTGATTATATTATATATTGTTCTAGATCCTATGTGGGCAATAGTTACAGTTGTAGAAGAAGGTACTATCGCCCTTACAAATCAACTATCACATTTTAAGGAATTGGGAGCAATACCTCCATCAGTGAATTCGCACAACCCTTTTGTCCCCCAAAGATTACACCTAGGAAACAATCAAGTAAGATATTTTCTTATATAAAAATATTGAAATATTTTTATTGTTCACTTCCTTATGTTTGGTGGGCCTAGTGACCTTTATGTCAACTTTAAACTACATATTTCCCTGATACAACCATATCACCCCTNATTTTCCATGTTACTAGCAATTTTTTTTAAATTCAATATAATTCAAAAACTTGTGCGAATTTTTTATATTTTTCGAATTTGCGAAACTCATAAGAATAATACATTGCTTGAAAGTCCTGAGTTGTCTGTTGCTTAAACAAGTAATAATCACTCAAGCTGATTTTATGTTTATTTAAAAATAGTAATTGTCATTTTTTGCACAAGTACCTTTTTGAGGTTTTCATTAGTTTTTGCACAGCATTAATGTTTTTTGACACAACTGGACTTGGATGACCTTGATTACTTACATAATGGCATAGGGCTTCATTATCAAAAGTTGAAGTAATACATCTGCCACGGTATTCCACCTCAGATGTCAGTAAATCATTGAAAACCTCAAATGGCTAAATAACAAGAATTTTATCGTCAAAAATATCGGGATATAATTCAAAATGGCAACACCCTGTATTTCCAAGGAACAAAAAAGCCAAAATAGCCCTTGTATTTTGAATATTTAAAAATGTGTGCATTTTTCCAAGTCATTATATTTTTTATGTAGGAAATTCTGTGAATTCAAAGAGAGGCCATTAATTAATTTTCTACTTCTCCATCTCTATAGAAAAAATAATCTCTCCTAAAAATATACCCTTTTCAATCTAGGCCGTTAACTGTATTGACTGAACTAGTAATCATCTAAAGAATTCAGAGTCCAAAGTTCAATAATTTGACTTCAATGTGAAGTGAAATCTCAATACCGTAAAACGGGGCTACTTGATACCGTTTTTCAGATTTTACGTTCTACCTTGTTCAAACAAAGCTACGTTCATCAAAACAAAAATTATTTCAGATTACTTTGGGGTAATGGTTATCAGGTGTAACACTAAAAAAATGTAGCCCTCGCCACACTGGAGAAAAAAATTTTGAAACACACTTTTTCAAGTAGCCCCTTTGTGGGGTTACTTGATATTTGTTTGAAAATCGCATCTAAAATATAAGTATACTCACAATTGAGGCTACTTGAAACGCAAATTGTTTTAACAAAACCCGCGGGTAGCAACTTAATGAAAAAATATGGGATTTGTGGCAAAAATAGTTGTTTTATTTACGTTGTTAAAAAATACATAGTGTATAAACAACAAATTATTGAAAAATCAAATCACTTTTAACAAACTAAGTGAAAACTATTAGGTAAAGTAAAGAAAAACAACTAAGTACAATGATTCTAAATTAAGTCTGTAAATTTTATTGGTCCTCTTCTCAAAACTTCGTATTCTAGAAGCCGTTTCTTTATTTCGTTTTTTTTTGACTATGCCAATATCTTTAACCCTTGGAAAAATATAAGCACCTTTAATCTTGTCGCTCATTCTTAAGAAACTATACATGTA
>NW_019292639.1:0-17050 GCF_000500325.1 Leptinotarsa decemlineata | reverse complement strand
TTTGAAAAAAAAAAAAAAAAAGTGGCTGGGTTATATTACTCACACGGGTCTTTGTGTAATAGGAAGTATACAAAAAATATATAAAACTTACTTTAATTTTAACGTTACACAATCAATAGTAACCAGCACTACAAATTTCCCGCGTATCATCAAATGAACCAACTAATATGTGTTGACACTCGCCTTATATATGCACTTTATATTCCAGTATTCCTCCCGATAGCACGAGATTTCAACAGTGGCGGCTGAAATTATCAAGTTACCTCGCCGTTTTCAAGTAGCCCCGTTTTAGGTACTTAGTTTTTCTTGCTTAAAATTTTGACAACTGTCATTACAAGATCCATCAAAACATAAACATAGATTTCGAGGGTTGCAATGTCATGGATTAGACACGCCTGATTATAAACCATTATCAACATTATCTCCTTGTCATATGTATAGCTGTGTTTACTTTGAACGCATGTTGGAAATAATTATGAAATAGTTGAAACTAGTTTCATTAATAGTTGAAACCTTTCTAGACAGTTGAATTTTCATTTTTNAATAATTATAAAATAGTTGAAACTAAAGTTTCATCAATAGTTGAAACCTTTCTAGACAGTTGAATTTTCATTTTTTTTGGAACATTTCAGATTTGAAAGGCATCTAGTTATAGTTTTATTTTGGAAGGTGAGCCCTGAACTCTTTGCAATTTCACAGAAACTGGATATAAAAGTAGTACTTGAACATTTTTGAGTGGGAAAAGAAATTTATTTGAAACTGTTAAATTGGCGTTATTTGATTTCACCCCTTTCCTCACTCCCGTATCCAAAATGTCAATAAAAAGAAGTATTGAAAAATTATCTAGTGGATATGTATATAAAAAACGAATGAAACAAATCAGTAGTATTAACCAAGTTTAATTACACAAAAGTCACTCAATATTTGAATGAGAGTAGAGCAGTTGTTATCAACATTGCCATCAGAAAACAAAAATTATTTTGCAATAGATAAGTTTTTGTCACACATCAAAAATTCATGAATCACCACAGGATGATGAAGAATAGTTCTTAATCGTAACACAACTCTATACATTAAATACTCGCAGTATACTTGAAGTAAATAATATAATATTGTCCTCTTTTTCATTTGTTTCTTCATTTTGCTGGGGCAGTAGCAGCATTTTCTGCACCATCTGTCTTGACCATTTTGCCAGAATCACCTAAAAAATGTTTCCAATATGATCACTAGTTGCTAAAGAAGTTTTGCGCTAAAAACTAATAACAAAATTTGGGCACTTTTCGAAATTAGTATCAAGATTCAAATCTGAATGAGGTTCCACCATGGTTATGAAGAACTCTTAACAGAATAATATCAACAAAAACATCTATTGCATATAATGGCACATTATTATTGAGTATACCTAACAAAGAATACTGCTAAAAGTTCAATAGTTGATCATAAAACGAGATAGGCATGATGCTCTTCAAATGGCTCAGGGAGTTATTAACAAACTATCCCAAATATAATGTCCATGACCATGAGCAGATGCCGCTGACATCAAGGAGAAAACAAAATGTCATTTTAACATAAAATTTGTATTGACATTTAGGAAAATTCCATGCCATTTGCCTGGGTCCTATCTGAATATACTATTGTTGACCGTCTTATTGATTACATGCAGAATACACAGAACTAAAACTTTGGGTTGAAAATTAGATGACTCATTCACTTTATTGTGAGATTTTTCACTAAACATTTTACAAAAAGGCATTGCTAGCAAGTACTCGCTAACAACACCAAATCTTTTCTATTTGCATTCGATTTGAAGCTTTTGGCAAATAAGATCATCAGGTTATCAAATCATCTAAAAGAACAATTCGTTCAGGCCAGTCTCAACTCCCTACACGGTAGGTTAATGGACTGACACCTATCAGAAAACAACTACTTCCCAGGTTAATACCATAAAGGGCGTTGGATTATATCCGACAGGCGTCAGTGCAGGAGTCTTCACTGAAGTTATTCCTGCATATGTTTTTGGCAAAACAACTGCTTCCCTGGCTGATACCATAAAGGGCGTTGGATTATATCCTACAGGTGTCAGTGCAGGAGTCTTCACTGAAGTTATTCCTGCATATGTTTTTGGCAAAACAACTGCCGGAATCGATTTTTATTTATTGGAAGGGTCACACTTGCAGACAAATTGTAAAAGTTGACTCAGCCGAAATAATGTGAGTGGAGCTTCAGGTTGCCATTCTTATGGCTATTGCTATTGCCGTCTTGAAGCAAAACTATTATGAAAGTTAACTGTTCTGTTTCATCTCGATGCTGTCTAGATATTATGAAGAAAACCATCTTCTTCAAAGTGACATGATTCAAGACATTCAGTTACTTCCAATAAAAATTTGTAATCGACAAGCCAAGCCTGAAAGATGATTCACTCATACTCCCCTGAGTCCTACGTAATACTCTCATTAACATTGCCTACCCATCATACTCGTATATTCATTTGAATACTGGATAATTTTCAAGAACGATGTTTGCACAACATGGGTACCAGTTACGTGTATATCATTTTTTGGGATAGCAACGGTTCTTCTTCTGACGAATCCATTTGGGATCTGCCTCCTTCATGAATGAGTTGAAAATTCAGGTAAAAAAGCGATGGTTGCTTCGGTAGTTTTTTCACATATCAACTCAATGTTCCATAATCACAACGGGAAATTTTGTTCGCATCAGATTTCAAATGAGTAGATGAAACTACTAGTAAAAAAACTCAACGTTATAAAACATTCCTCTACAGAAATCCTTAGTTTCTAGTAATTTGAACAGAGAAAATTTTAATCTTCCAAATACTTTCTTGCAGGTATAGCTGTATGTATCGTTATATGATCATTTGAAACATATTCTAAAGTGTAACTTGATCCCTAGTATAATTGAGAAAAATTAACAGGATGATTTCTATGGCAGGAATTTGGTTTGAACATTTTATATGAAAGGAAGATATTCACTAAAATAAAAAACGACCAGTTCGAGGGCATATATGGAGATGAAGATTCGACTCCATTATAGGTTTCTACCCTGCATGATAGTACTTCATCTCCAATCGAAGTTATTATCTTGTTTTCATTCATTTCGTCGCCATAAAATCTAGAAAATATCGACCAAATATCGACCTACAAATATTGAGGAATATTAATTCTGGCAGGAATGCTTTCAAGACTGATCGTGAACAGATTGGATTCAAAATTACAAACCATATAGAGAGAAATTCATGACACAAATGGGAAATAAATGCGCCAGAGGTGTCATCTGTCCTGCTCCGAATAGTAGAGGGAACATCTCCAGCACGACAAATCGTTATTTTTTATTGAATGGCAGTGAATTCAGAATGCACGGTAAAATCTGATTACATCGATTGTCTTTGTTTGGAACATGCTTGGGAGCTTTCAGTGAGATTGGCGAGAGAAAGGATAGCAAACTTATGAGCACAGACTTCACTAGTTGAGTTTTTTTTCATTTGATTGAAAGTAATTGTCAATGTTTCATGGTGAATTCCATTAGTTCATTGTCTAATATAATATAATATGATTTGAAATCAAATCTCTGAAATAAAAAATAAAATTAAAAATTGAAATGGATTACTGAAAATACAATGGAATGAAAATAAGCAAATGAAAATTGAACAATTGAAAATGAAGTGAAAATTAAAGAAGATTTCAAACCATGTTACTTCACGGCGTTTCGATTGTTAGTATCCACAATCGTCTTCGGGTAATGACTGGACTATTCCTTCGAGAGATGACTATTCATAGGTCATTTGAATGCTTCCACCTATTCCCTCTTTCCGCTTCACCGGTTCAGTAGGATTTGGCAGTTTTTCGTTTGATTGAAGGTTTCAGTTGCGTATCTCTACGCCAACTTGTCTGAACGCGTCATTGGACAACATATATGCAGCTTCTTTGAACTTTCTCTCAAACCAGTGTTCCTATCTGTGGACCATCTCAGTTTGGGATCACTTGTTTTGTAGATGTGTTTGAAATTTTTTCAAAATATGTTTTTCCGTTAACCAGCTATCGCACCCCTACGAAATACAACTCTCAGAAGTCGAAACTTGTGCGAGCTAAGGACTAACGAGGTCGTGTAATTCCTAACACGAGTTGGACGATAGCGAGTGAAAATCGATCGTTCAATAATTGAATAGAACTGGCCGATACTTGATGAAAATCCATATTGAAAAACTGATCAATACAGTTTATTGTATGATTTTCACTATAAGGGTTTTACACGACACGTGTTTCGCTATACAATAGCTTCTTCAAGCATAAGTAATGTTATGCTTGAAGCAAATTGGGCATGTTTGGACTCATCTACATAACATCATGTGGTTTCAGCCTGCGGCTTGAACCACCGACCAATACGACGGTAGATTTGAGTGAGTGAATAAAGCACACAAGTCGAACCGATCCAAACATGCTCTGCTATCCTCGATTTGCTGGTTTCTCCTCGCTGTGTGTTTCTATTGTGCTCGGCAATGCGGACTTTCAACGGCCTCTTAGTTTCACCGATATAGGATTTGCCGCACCCGCTGTGTATCCATTAAAAGTAATCCTTGGAATTACAGTCCGCGTTTGGTGGCCTGGTTTTCGTGAGGCTGCTTCGGATGGTATTTCCTTAGCAGCCTCACGGAAACTAGGCCACCAAACGCCGGCTGCGATTCCAAGAATTGCATTTACTGGATACCCTGTGAGTGCGGAAAATCCTATATCGGTGAAACTAAGAGGCCATTGCCGAGCACAATAGAAACACACAGTGAGGAGAAATCAGTAAATTGGGAATAGAAGAGCATGTTTGGACTCATCCACATAACATCATGTGGGATTAAGCTGGGATCATGCAGAGGGACAAACACTGGTTCAAGAGGCAGTTCAAAGATGCTGCATATATGCAGCTAAGTTAGCATAGAGACACGCAACATATGAAAACTTTCAATCGAGCAAAAAATGCCAATTCCCACTAAGCCGGTGAAGCGTAAAGAGGGAAGAGGGGAAGAGGTGATAGTTGAAAGTATTCGAATGAACTATAAATAGTCATATCTCGAAGGAATAGTCGAGTCATCATTCGAAGACGATTGTGGATACTAATAATCGAAACGTCGTGGGGTTATTTGATTTGAAATCTTTTTAATTTTCATTTGTTCAATTCTAAATTTTTTGCTTATTTCAATTTTATTGTATTCATCGATCAATATGATTGTTATTTTCAGCTATTCATTTCAGGTTTTAATTTCATTTGTTTTTTTTTGGAGATTGAAAATCATATTATATCATGGAATTCCGAACTAGTGAACTCAAATTTTTTCAGTTCGGGGATTATAGAATTTATGGAAGCGTCGATGGGTCGCCCAAACTCAGAATTTAATTTCCAATTATTGAACTGTTACATTCAGGTGTTTTTCCACGATTTTGTTTCAGCCTCATCAATCCCCTAAATTCAAACGGAGAGTATTGTGATGATCGGTACCTGGAATTCACCTAACTATTTTTCAGTTATTGATAATAACTGAAATGAATTTTTCATTTTGTGTTCTCGATCTGACCGATTCTTCTAGACTCTTGAAATCTACTGAGTCATTATACAGCAAGTACCAATAGTTGTACCGATGTAGCTTTTCGCCACTGAATTGGATTTCCAGCCGCCATGACGTCTTGACCCAGTAATATCACCACCGCCATCAACTGATACGGTTGCAGATGTCCTTCGAAAGCAATGCCCTGTATATAAATCCGAATCAGGCAGATTTGATCTGATTTCCTGAATTACCAAATTTATCAATACTAATGTTTTGAATAGTGCAATTTCCATTAAAATAATTAACGAAAAAAGATGGGGTGGGGCAAAATTTCGGCCGTAAATTCATATATTTCTTAATAATTTCGTAGTACCTATTCGCCGATAATTGTAAATGTTAGTTGTACTTTTGTTTCAGATTCTACCACATCAACACTTAAGATTCCATTCATATCTTTGACATTTTCACATTTCAATTCATGTAGTTCGTGCCTTCAACATGCTCCCATTATTTCAAAAAGTATTGCTACCTAAAACAAATAACCAGCTTTGAACACACGTCTCATAATGCAGTCTATACTCTGTCCATCTAATCAAGAAAGGGCTCCAAACTATTATCATGCATAGTGCACGTGATTTCCCAGACAAGGCTGCTCGCAATAAGGAATGCTTATTTTTTGAATAATACGCGGCTGGGTATAGAAATTTATTTTAATGAAGTGTGCGGACACAAATTACCAGTTTCTAAAGAAGTATCAATACTTGACATTTCAATAATTTAAACTCTAAAATACCGTATACCTATGTACACACCACAGGCGTTAAAACGTAACTGACCACTTCGGCACTGTAATAATGAATTTTGCCAGTCGATTGCAGTCAAATCTGATTAGCCAGCCTGAGCAGGCTTGATTATTTTACCTAATAGATGCAAATGTGCGTGGTGATCATGCTTCAATCACGCATCTATCATTGTTTGTGTTGCTTTGTTTGTTGGATAGGTATGGTTCAGTTCAAATCAAGCGTCTCAGCTCGCTTCGCCACGAATTACCTCACTAAGTTTTCTCGATGTTAACGAAATATATCATGCATGAAAACTTATTATGGGATGCTTCATCGATAAACGTTTTCATTTGTTTAGCTGAATATATTTTTGGATGAATCGAAAATATATACATATATTTTTATATTGGCTTCTCTACAATAAGAATTTTGAAATCCATAGATGATCACTCCTCAAGTTAGTACTATTAATTTCAACATGACACTTGACTTGACACATTTTGTCGCAAGTTGTCTTTCATGCATATCACATATTGACCGAACCCCATGGCCAATATCAATATCTACATGTATTTCGTTGGTTATTAGGCTAATTAGTTTCATACAAATAAAATCTTACACATGTAATATGTCCTCGTTTTTCGATACTTACTGTTGCCCGACGAGTAAGTAATCATCAACAATTTTCTAAATTCATAAGCCCAAAATTTAAAATAAATAATTTTCACAAAAAAACTTTTTTTCAATTAGCTTACTTACTTTCAGGTAGTGTCCGACCGAAACTGGTTTTCGCGACCGAAACCGAAAACGAATTTCGGCAACGGTCTCAGTTTCGGCCGAAATTTCCTTTCAAGGATTGTTTTGAGGGAAAAATAAAGAAAACGTTATTGTAATCAGTATGTCTTTTTATCTTTAAATCACAACGTTATGCACTCTTCGACATTTTTACTTACTGATAATCAACATAAGAAACCCTTATTGAAGAAACAATATTAAATGCACCTTTAAAATACTTAAAATAAGTGAGGTGTTCATTTGAGTAGGTGTAGATTATTCTATTGAATATTATTGATGGGTTTTCAAAAATATTAAACATAAAATTAATTATTTAAGTTGTTACCTAATATCACAATAGTCGTGACATGATTAGGCACGGGGAAGCGGCAAAATGTCTTCTTCCATTGTATGAAATTCAACGCGCCGAACATGACCGATCACAGCGCGGGAACTCCCGAATGCAGTTTCGGTTTCGGTGGTAGTTTCGGCAGGTTTGGCGCCGAAACCGAAACTAAAGCGAAACCCGTTTTTATTGCCGAAACTGGACCGAAACCGAACTTAGGGCCGGACACTACTTTCAGGTGAGCATTGGTGATGACGAAATTCGAAAGCGATTTGCAATAAGAATTTACAATTATACACTTCAATACAAAACTCTTTGATTCATTCATCCTCATGAATGTATTCAGTTTCCCAAATCTAATTATTGAATATATTTCTTGATTGTTTCACAACATATTCTTATAATGAGAAATGTCTATATTATGGATGATATTTACTAACAATTTCATTATTGAATAATGTGTCCATGTATTAGATGATTTCATAGTTTCCATCAATTCTTGAAAATAGGCAATCGAAACATTTCCGGAGAAAGTCGAAATATTATATATATTTCTCCATTTCATGAACGGTTGATATAGTTTTTTCTTCACTAACTTAGATTTTTGGGGTGGAATATTTTGTACTGCATTTTCTGCTTTCTTCGATATGTGAAAAAGAGTCGATGGTAATTATTCTATATCACATATATCAGATATTTTGACAATATAATTATCGAATTTCAGCTATATACTACGAACTAATACACACTGATTTTGGCAAATGAAACAACCATTAAGAAATCTAGGACAAACGTCAAATGCACAGCATGCTTCATTCAAAAATTGATTAAAAATCTGTATCGTTATGAAAAATAGGTACCATAATGAATCTCATTATGAAAAAAAAAAAATGTTAAATTAAATTCAAATGAATACCTACCTTAAAAATAATACTGGTTGATAGACAAAATCAAATGGAAGGATACTATGTATGTATGGTGATAGCATGTTTTACACAGTAATTAAATGAATACATATATATCAATAAACGATGTTTTTTAACTTGACATATTTCACTTCAATGAATTTTTTCAATTTTACAGAGAGTGTAACTTTCGATTTTTCGTATATATTCTGCAACCACGTTGAGTAGTTTTGGGCCTAAATAAGTTATGAATCTTTGTGGTAGAGACTTTTTGTGAAATGGAACAGACACTAGATTATTAGAAATAGACTCCGTGTTGTAAAAATGACTAGTATATGTGTAAGTTTTGGTTTCCAACATCCATTGAATATAAATTTGTTTAAGATTTAGTAAGTTAGCTTCACGATATAATTCGTTTGTGAAAAATATTTTTTTTAGTATAATCTTTATAATTTTGTTTTGAGTAATTTCTAGGTCACATAAGGCTGTTTTGTACATACTCTGCTCAAATCTGTTTAAAATCAGTTTTTCCGTTAACCAGCTGTCGCACCCCTACGAACGACAACCCTCAGAATGTGAAACTTGTGTGAGCTAAGGATTAAAGAGGTTTTACCTTTTAACGTGTGATTCCTAACACGGCTTGGACAATAGCAAATGAAAATCGATCGTTCAGATTAGGGCTTGAATCACCGACCAACACGGCAGTCAATTCGAGTCAGTAAACAAAGCACCCACGTCGAACTGCCTGGTTACCGACCCCCCCAAATGATGACCCAGTATCGCATAATGGCCTCTGCCAGTGCATTATACACCATCATAATGGTTTTTCTGCTGATAAAATTAATTCACGTATAACTTTGCAAAGTCACATAATTGTATATGATACATGCTCAGACAGACCATCGTAGGTATGGGTCTAAGATTACACCCAGATATACATTTTTTTAAACTTTTTGTATAGTTCGGCATGTACAATGTATATGATTGCAGATTTATTTTTTCATTGTTATTTTATCAAACTCTGATTGATCTCTAATATCAGCACTGAAAGTAATCAATTTTGTCTTATCAGTATTTGAGCTCAAAAGGCTATCATCAATGTAATCAAAATATACATTTAACTCTCGTTCGGCTTATTGGTACACTTTTGTCCAAGAATCTCCGGAAAACATTATCACTGTGTCATCACCATATAAAATTACTGAGCTCTTGATGTTTCTCAGTACTTCAATATTGCTTGTATGAATTAGGAAGAGAATGGGACCCATCACTGTTCCTTGCCTATGGTTATAGGCAGAGTTCTATCCAGGATAAAATTTTGAAATAAATCAAGAACAGTGCCTCTTATCCCCGATCTATCCAATCTATGCAATAATATTTTGTGATCCACGGTGTTGAACGCCTTGGCCAGGTCTAAAAATATTGTTAGGCACTTATTATCATCATTAAGATTAGCAAAGACGTCTTTCACCAATCTTGATATAGCTTGTTCTGAGGAAAAGCCTTCCTGGAAACCAAATTATGAGTTTGATAAAATATCTTTGGATTCTAGGAATTACATATTCAAACAATTCATTTGTTATATCTCGGAGGATTAGGCAGCGTTATCGAAGGAGGCTTGTAGGGTAGAAACACTAGCAACACCATCCTGACTGCTCGGAGATAACATCGTCATAATTCAACCTTCTCACATAAAACATTGATAATAACATAAACCTTTTTTGAATCACTCCATCCATTGATGAAAATCATATGAAAATCCGTCAAGTTGTTTTTGAGTTTATCGCGTTCAAACAAATAAATATGCGTACAAACACGGCAGACTTCAATTTATATTATGTATTCATGACCAAGGCATTGTTACAATGCACCATAAACATTATACCTGCTATTGTGTACTATGATTTATGTCTTATTAATCGAATATATCGCCAAACTTCATCAACAGATATATGATTAGTTCAGTAATCCAAATCGAATGATTTTTTTCTCTGCCGTTCTCAAGTATTCACATTCACTGTGTTTACCTATTGAAGGAATTTAATTTTCAAGTGACAGCTCCAACTTATAAACCATATTTTGTACCAGCTGTTCACTGACGAAGCGGTCAACCCTCTCACCCTATTTCTCTAGGTTCATTGATTACTTAATTGAAATACGGAGCTGCAAATTTTCAAATCACAATGACCATAAATAAATTACGATGTATGATTTTGGGAATCGATAAGGACAGTAATACATTCTCATTGCCCAGTCGCACTGGTGGTGCTAACACACACTGAATTGCAAACGAAAGCTGTAATAATGCTAGAAACGCCGGAAAACGGAATGGGATATATAGGGACAAGAAAATGGTTTGGGCGGAATTAACAGATCTAACACAGATGTGTTTAAGTATAAATATGATATGCAGGAAGTAACCTCTACTTCTATTGATGTTTTGGAAAACAAAAGCATAGAAACATCAATAACAAACTCAAAATCGATTTCAGATATGTATTATGAATCAAAAACCCCAATACCCACTTAACCCGAATTGAATATATGGAAAAAAAAACATTCAAATATTCTGAATATGCTGGTTATAATTTGCAGAGTTTACCTCTCGGGTATCTCTACTGAAAGAAATGAAAAAGTGTCAAATCTGGTCACCGTAGAGTCCATTCAATGCTTCCTCTTTTTTCATTGGCGAAGAAGCACTGTGCTTCAAAACTATTATAAAAATTCGAACACCCTGGTTCTTCTGATTTATGACTGAATTTTACACAAAGATGTCTATCAATAAGTAGAGAAAACTCGAATTATTCACGTTCCCAATCAGCTCGACAATTTTTTGACATCCCTCAGTGGATAGAATTACTTCAATAGTTATGCCATGAAACTGTCGGCAAATCAATAGAACTTTTTCTTTTGTTAATCGTCGGGTCAAAACCGAGAACACGTCAGTACAATTCGCCCCTTTCGTGGACTCATATCAGTGTCACTGAAATTCCGAACAAGATCAGCACATTTTTAGAATTATATAGTCTGCAACCTGACCGCAGACGTTGAATTTTATTGAATTTTCTTTTGATCCATTAATGACTTCAGCTGTAAGTTTCGTTTGATGTTGACATCGAGAGATCGGTTAATTAATGTGAAAAGGGTGAGAACTGAAAATAAAGTTTTTCACAGCAGCTTCATTGAATATAATCCTTTACCTCTCAGCTATATCTCTTTCGTGTTTAATGATAGAGAAGAAAACAATTTCATTCAGATTTTTAGCATGGTCCTGGTGCTGGATGAACGAGAATTATCTGCGAGACTAACCTCTGTGAGGTATTTTGCAATTATATCCGTCGTGTATAATCCTAATTCAGCGTGGTAATATATCGGAAAGTGGTAATATATCGGAAAGTAGTTGTTTGTCGGCAGGCATTTACCAGAACTTACTATGTAGGTAATTGGTAGAAATCAATGTCCCATTAATTAATGTTTCACTTCAAAGTATTCATTTTCTCGTATATATGTATTTCTCCTCGATATAGTCTTCAATTTTGATTTCTTGAAATAAATTTTACTCCCACCTTACAGGTCTGCATACGCTTCCTTCTAGGGTGTGTGGTTCAAGAGGTGAGCTTTAATGTGAATTTATACTTTTACTAATTGCACACACACCGATTTTGGCTGGCCGACTTTATACCGGTCGTCCAAATTCCAATAGTGAACCATATATAACCGTCCACTGCCACTGTATCACCGGCAGTACCGGGAAGTGTTGGCGTACATGACTAAATACACTCTTGCATACTCACCGGTTTTTTACCGACCATTCCAGTCTCGAATTCTCGGTGAAATTGTAGTTACTACGCATTAACTTCGTTTTGGTAGTGCGTGCTAATTACGACAACAAAGCAACTGATTGTTTGACCGATAAAAATCCGGTGAGCATCCGCTACCAATAAAATATCGACCGATCTTATACTGAGAAGAAAGAATTAGAAAGGGCTCGAAAATTTCTGAAATTGGGTATTTCACTTTTTGGTAGTGTAGGCAGAGACTTGAAGATATTGTCAGCAACATTCATGAAATGTTCATTGAAATTATCAGAAGACACATCGCATATCTGAGAAGTCCCTTTGAGTTAATTTTTTCCAAACACATTATTTCCCAATGCGCTTTCGATTTATTATCGGACGGAAAATATACTTGTCATATGCCAATTTTTTTTTAAATTTTCAGCTGAGCTGAATGACATTTTTTTTAATTGCTTGTGTGCAGAGATGGCTTCTGACTCTCTGCTTACATCAGCAGAATGTTTCAGGCTTGATAGGAATTGCCTGATCTCCTTGTGTGTATCATTGAACCACGACACTGGAGATAACTCATTTTTTGAAAGAATCAATTCCATAGAAAATAATACATAACTAGCTTACTATAGGTTTCCTGAACTGATCATCATCGAGTTTGTCAAAAATATCCCATTGTACATCAAGAGGCGATAATTTCAGTTTTTCAATTCCGTTTTTCGTTATAATTCGATATAATAATTTTCCTTCAACAATATCAGTTTTCTCATGCAATACAAAATATAAACCTCGATGATGCAACTACTCCACTGTGAAACAATCGGGAATCTATGTTTGTGATAACATCATCAATACAAGTGGATAACATAGCTGCGACTCTAGTGTGTTCAGTAATAATAAGACTCAGTCCGAAAGATATCAATATGCATTTCAGATCAGGCGCTGACGAATTCAACAGAAAATATATTGAAATCACCCATAATGATCACTTTAACTGTCGGTTCCACTGTGTAATTCATAACACCCTCAAAGTTTTGTGAAATATATCAAGATCTCCCGTTCCAGACCTATAAACAGCTAGAACTATTATTCTCTCATTCATCAAATCAATACCACAAAATTCATCGTTTTGTTGACCATTGAATTTTCTTGAATGTCACAGAAATATAGCGGTATCGTCTTGTTGTAATTTTTTTCAACAATATGAAGCTATTAAAACACTTTTCCACTACCAGAACAAATAATTACGTCCTCTTGACGCACGTTTCGCTAACCAAGTGATTGTCCTCAGGAGATCATTATGACTAACTTTTACTACTGTGTTGGTGTTTTCATATTCTAGTAGTCTAACTCCTATCTGTTAGTATTACCTAACTATACAAGTTAGTATAACCACTACCTGTTATTGATCCTATGCTGAACTACCTGTTTTTGGTACCTCTGATTTGTTATAGTATTTCCTCTATGTTAGTGATCATCTCTAATATTCATCGGTTTTTTATTTAGAATTATTACGTATGAGACCAAACAGAGGACTGTTCGAAATAGGACCTTTGTTGCTATTCATAGAACTCATTCCGCACCTTTAGATTTCCAAGCTTTCGAAGGCACCCAGAAACCTGTTGTCATGTACCGGTCTCAATAATTTTAAACATTTCTCACTTATTCTATGTTCGTTTTCTATGGCATGTTGAGCAGCATTAGATTTCTTGAATTGAAGGGGTTATATTTTTTAGGAGTGATTGATTTTTGGGAAAGAATGTTTTTGGCTTTCTACTAGATTTTTCTAGATTTCTTCTGTCTATGAAACCGAACATGCGAAACATGTCCCTTGTAGAGAGCTAATATAGTCCGTATGGCTTGACCAACATATTTCTTATCATAATCCTCGCAGCTCGGACTGCCCAACACTCGTTGAAGTGTACGTGCAGTTCTGAAAGCAACTCTCATATTCAATTATTTGAATGTTCGGACCAACCCATATGTGCATTTGGGTTCATATGGAAGCACTATGAATTTTGAATGTTTCTCTTTTCAAAAAGTCGATGTAGTACGAAGATACTCTCTAAATTTTTGTTTTCTAATTGATGTATCCACTATGTTTGATGGATAACCGTTGTATTCAGTCACCTCCGTAACAACTTTTTTCTAAATCTCATACCTTTATTTTCCCAAGCGAAAAGTGAGCAGTATGAACAAGAAATTTTAGTCCCGCTCGTATTTTTTGTATATACATCAAACTCTAGAATCTTATCGATACTTTCAATAACTACTACATCCGAGAATATTTTATTCTGGTGTTGAGAAAGTGTTTTCAATAGATTCATTTTACGCCAGAGGTACGAACTATCAAAACTAGGAAGCTGCAAGAAAGTAACCACTCAAACTGATTCTACTGAGATTCTGTTTCCTCTGCCAATGCTCTGAGAAACAAACTACATCAAAGCTAAAAACCAATAAGCAACATTACTTCAATAAGCTTGATTCTATTTGATATACATTAGACATTCGAATGAAAGTTCATAGAATATTTAGAGTCAAATGGATTAATTGATCCCCCAGTTGGTTTCATCAGACAGTCACTATAATTGGTGATTAAGTATTTTACATTGAAGTGAGGTTTAATATCAATGTAAACAGCACTTTGTCAACCGTACCATTCCGTAATTCAGCGGGGGGCGGTAGAATACCACTGTCAGGTCAATTGCCATTGAGCAAAGGTGTTATTCTTCTCCTCCATAATGACAGACTCATCCTGAGATGTGTGTATTTGTGTCTTAAAAATCCATGATTATGTCGTGATAGTAACGAAGTAACCTACGAATCCGTTGTCTCGTCTACAGAGGAAACTGATGTTTACTCAACGACCTCAACATCGGATCAAGAGCAAGCGTTTCTCAGTTTTTCAATTATTCATCCTGGTGAGTAACTTTGGATGCTGGATGGTGTAGCCACTCGAAAGCAATATATTTTAGATCTGCATCCAACAAATTTTCGAGCAATCGAAGCAAAATTAGCATCAGAAAAGAAAACAAACTCACCACCAATATAGTATCCAACTCGGAGGCAAAAATGTGCTGTATAATACTAATGTATCGTCATGTATAACTGTATACGTATGCACTCATATGGAAAAGTTGCAGCGGTCAATCTTCCCCGTCGAATATTCGACCACCTCAATTTCAACCACTTAACTGGAATTTCTTCAGTCTGGCTTCATGACTACCATAGAGGTAGATCACAGGTACGACTCCTCAGCTGCACATTCCGGCCTGAATGGCTACGGGTTACCTGAAACAATGGGCAGAACATTCGTAGTTGATGATTACAGGTTAACCCTGCAGCCATGGGAGGGCACTTTCCTGAAAATCATCATAGGAGACCTACTTCCAGGGTAGGATATTCATGTTAATTACGTAACTCATGAAGTTAGTCGTTTGGAGTGATAATTCTTCTTAAGACCTGAAAAACCACTCAAAAAATGATGTTATCGGCTTCATTACAAGGACACCATATTCTAATTGATAACACACGTGTGAATTGAAGGGTAGAATGATTCATGAAGTTCCCAGTGTTCAGTTTTCACTTCAGTGAAAAAATTACTATCGTTTGTTACGCCTGAATTTCTTATTTCATCAGATCCATGATAACAGAATAACACGAAGATTTGAGTATTGTGTTCGATTTTGGAGATAACTTTCAAACCATCTACGTGAGTTTCCCCTAAAACCATACTTTTCCAATTTGTCTAGTAGAATTATGTGGTCTACAAGATCAAATGCCTTACTTAGATCTAAGAAAATACCCAGAGTTCGATTACCCATATCTAGACTATTATATAGCTCTTTTAGTAGTTTTATTATAGCTTGTGTTGTTGAACGTCCCTTTCTAATACCAAATTGATTTTCATTGAATAGCTTATGAAGATCAAAGAATGAAACGACTGAATTTGACACCCATTTTTCATAAATCTTTGCAAAAGCACTGGGGACAGGAATGGGCCTGTAATTTTCAACTTGGGTTTCATTTCCATTTTTATGTATAGGTTTTATTTTTACAACTTTTAAGCTATCTGGGTAAATACCTCTTTCCAACGAGCAGTTGATGGCAAAAGTTAGTGGGCCTGCAATAAATGACGAACACTTTTTTAAAAGATTGGGACTTATTTAATCAGTACCAGTAGATTGAGAGGCTTTTAGGTTTTTGATTATATCAATTATTTCTGGTTCTGTTGTTGGTTTAAATGAAAAAGTAGAAGGATTGAAATATCTAAGTGTGGCTTCCTCTGATGATTCTTCAACATTGGTAGCCAGTAGTGTGGTATCCTCATTTCCGTTTAAGGTTAGCGAATACAGATATTTTAATTTCTCTCCAGAAATGAGTAAACCTTTAGTTAACCATGGTTTTCTTTTATATGATGCCTGTTTTTCTTTTACTTTTTTTAGAGGAAAAGCAATGTCGAAGTAATATTTAAAAGTTCGAAAAAAGATCTCAAATTTGAGTTGTAGACTCCAAATATAATATTATATACACGGTGTTCCATTTGAATAACCAAAGTTGCTACTATCTTCTAATGGAAGTGGCAATACCGCATCATCTGAAATATTCAAGATGAGTAGATAGTGTTCAAATATGCTCTCCATTGAACTTCCAACGTGTTCCGGTGTTTGGTTCACTAGAAACGTGAATCAGCCTGTATAGACCTCCTTTAACATGTCCATTTGAATACATTTCTCATTTGACACACCGTATTGAAAAAACTAAAGTCAATTATCGAAAAATCACTCATTTGATTGAAGATATTGATATTATTTTATTTTTCGTATCAATTTCCACAAAAAAATATTGTAAAGTACACAAAACGAAATATTTTTGGTCAAAATATTTCTTGGAATCGTTGGTTT
>NW_019292638.1:34998-49126 GCF_000500325.1 Leptinotarsa decemlineata | reverse complement strand
TCATAGTGGTGAGGGGAGACTTAGAACCGGAAAAAAAAATTCTGAACGATCCATGCACCAGACACTTCAAAGTCACATCGCCTTGACTTCACTGAACAACAACAAAAAAAAAACAATTAATAAGTCATAGTGGTGGGGGGGGGGAAACTTAGAACCGGCTCAATCTCCTACTTACAAGGGTTCCATATCGATGTTGCCAACATACGGCACACATTCTCTTGAATTCATCGAAAGACATGTCGGGAGAGACGTGTTCATCGAAAACATGTTCCAAATTCATTTCATCCTGTTTGAAAAGTACAATCATATTGCAATTGTCTCGTATCAATTGTTTGGAGATTTTTGAATATGTCTTACAAATACAATATTTAGACGAATATTGTTAAGATCACGATATCGCGTACTCCCTAAGCGACTCCTTGGAAGACCGTCATAAAGCAGATCAAGTGTTGGAAAATAGAACTTGGGAACGCGTTGAATCGAGCTACCTCATAAAGCATTATACGATTCGGAAATTCAAAAATGTGCCCGTCAACTGAGAATTCCACATTTTCGTGGAGTCTTCATGCGTGAATCGTTGCCAACTTGTGGCCCTCGACTGCTAGAATGTGCTGTATTGAACTTGGATTCTCAATTGAATGCAGACACTCATTGGGTAGCTTACATTAAAAACGGCAGTGTTGTACAATATTTTGGTAGTTTCGGTAATCTCAAACCTACAATGGAATTGGTAAGATATTTTGGAAGGGGTATAACGATTACTTATTACAATGATCAGTATCAACATTTTGACCAGAGTAATTGCGGACATCTGTGCCTACAGTTTCTGCTCCATAATGTCTGCAAAAAGGATTTGAGATGAATCTTTGCGAGATTTAACCGATGCTGAATTGAAAACTTCATCGATCGACTATTTGATTGAGAATGCTGAACCTTGGGAATTATGGGATGTTTGCCATGGATTACCAAAGCACTACCAACATCGATTTGCTCTGCAGATTCGTTTACCATGTTTCATCCATTATCGATATGAGGTAGCACCACCTACATCAGCTGCGTCATCACTACAAAAAGCAATGTATTATGGTCCTGTGAGCTCACAAATACAATGTTATTTTGGTAGAAACAAATGATTTTCATTCAAAATGTCGAAAGTGAAGTATTGAAGTAAACATTTCCCATTGCTCAATTGAAGTGTAGCGCGCGACTGTCAAAGCTCCGTGAGAGCGGCTGCCCCTCAACGCTTGACAGCTTTGATTTGAAATCGACAATTGGTTCAACATGGCGGTTGGCATTGGTGTTATTATTGAAGTATTAGTTTAGTGTACCATTTATAATTTGAGACTGTCCAATTTGCAGTACAACGATTAGTTTGCTTTTGCATCTTCAAAAAGTAGAGTTACATAATAAGTCTTTGAGAAAAGTAAGTACTAGGCAATAGTATCGATAATAAAGTCATGGTACTTAACCTATATTACCTCATTTTGAGCCCGAGGAAAGTTGGTGTGTGGGATTTGTTGGTTAAGTAAGTACATGTTTAAACGAGAGTGATTTCAGTTGTGTATCTTCCGTAGAGAAAAGTTAGTGAATGGCACATTCTTTTGTATCATTTGTGATAATGCATTCCAGATATCAATAATGAAAGACTGGCTGATGCATTGTTGGACAAAAATCAGGAAAACTCTTCTGGTGAGTAAAGTTTGAATAACTTTAAGTAAGTGAAATTCATTGAAGAACCCATCATACCACTCATTCAAAATACCTCATTTGTGGGTTTAGTTTTTGAAGTGAGAAACCTCTATCTCGCTCATTTCTTCATGTAATACATTTTTCTTTTCAATGAAATGATATATTTATTATTTTTCAATTAGTGCTGATGAATTCACATAATTGTTATTTCAGTATACATTTTTTTGAGAGTAGGAACATTCAAGTTCAAATACATTTCTAATATTTGTAACATGAAAATATTCAGGAATATTTTATTCAGTAAATGAATATCTCGAAAGAGATTTTTTATTGAAGAAGGTACGAAATTCTACCACTATGAAAACGCTGACAAAACTAAACAAAAAAGCATCGATATCCTTGTTGGATCTTACGAAATTGGTGACATTGAAGAATTAATAAACAAATACATCTCACTCAAAACGTTCAAGGAAAACCCTGAGGATTTTTTCTACCTCAAACCGAACAATATTACGCTGAAAAGTGAAATATTCTATCTGAAACACTCGATTTATTTCTGACCTGCAAATAGCTTGGCTCACATAGTGGGGTTTTCATCTATTGTTCTCAAACCAAACGTACATTACGAATCCGATCTACCTGTGGATATCATTAAAGAACGTACCGTACACATAGATAGCAACATTACGTTTAGAGCCTTCTACAACGACACACCGACTCATACGATATACGAATTTGCTGTTGGTGTCGATCCTGGGTACGCAATTGACGAAACACCTGATCATCCCATTTACCTACATGTAGCACATAGAGACGAAATGAACAATATTACGCTGCGAGTGCTCGAGCAACATTCTAGGCTTATTGATTTCCGAAACGAAGAAATAATAATTCGTTTGGAATTGAAGCGGAAGTATGGTGCTGACTATCTATAAAAATAATTCACCTCCATACCCCAAGTCGGTCTTCACTAAGACCTTCATTAGTCGACAACTATTGACAACGGAAAATGAATTGTTTCTGGAATCTCTTGGTTATCATGTTGTCCAATCAAGTGTTCAACATTTTTCGAAAACCGCAAATGTATGAGTACATACAAAAGGTAAAGATAGTAGTTATACTATCCATGTCAAGTCTTTTCACAACAACGATGTTAATGAGATCAACATCAATCAATCTGATGCCTACGAGGTTTTGTACGATAGTTCATTAGTGGTAAAGTTGAGAAGACCAAAGGGGACGGTAAGGTGTCATTCGTAAAATAATGCTGGCGCTTTCATATTTCAATCTGCTAGTTATGAGCAGAGTGGTAAGGAATTGAAAGCAGAGTGGAAGCAGTAGAAGAGATTCTTGCTGCACTAACACCAAAAAAGGAAGTTGAATTAGAAATTGAAAATATCGAACTGAAAGTTAAACGAATCTTTCCGCATGATCAAATTAAATTGCAACTTCTGAAAGCTATTCAAGCTGATACTCCTATTCTCGTACCGTTCAGAAAATGGGAACTACATATGATGCCTGCTCTCACAAAAGGTGCAGAAAATGAAATATGGGCCGTCAAGACTTCCTCGTTCCTCGAAAGCCCTCGCTATGTGATTGTATGTTTCCAAAAAATCGTGATTAAACTGAAGTCAACAATGATCCAACAATATTCAATCATTTGAATATCACCAAATAACGCTCACTCTAAACGGTAAACCCCAAAGAAAATACGCGTTTGAATTTTTTGCAAGCTTATTTCAACTACTCACAATTTGGTCTTAGCTACAAAATGACTCATCAACATAATCCTCTTCTCACTTCCACCGTCTTCACGGACATAGCTCTCTTCGTTATCGATTGTTCCAGAAGGGATGAGAGCATCAAAAGTGATGATGAAAAACTTGAAATCGAAGCATCCGAGGGATTTTCTCAAAATACTAGAGCCTATTGCATCATTGTGCACAACACTGTCATAGAACACCTCACACTTAGCGAAATTATTAAAAAATGGAACTGAACATGTGATTTTGCTTCAGTATCAATCGGAAAGTCAACATGAGAATAGCTGTTGTAGATATTCAAGGCTTCCATCCTAAAGAAATAGCCATTAGGATTGGAATTCAGTGTAGTAACTTTTAACTTCTGCCAACACACCATTTTTCTGTTTGAGTAAAGAAGATCGCCGTACCGCCTGTTACTTGGAGCGAAACATTCACGGATTGAGGTATTCCTCTGGCTTCGTGGAATATAATCAATTAGATGCCATCCTCATGGTAAATCTATAAGGTGTCAATGTCACTTCTGTGCGGGGACATCAAAAACATGACTTTCTAACTGAAAAATTTCACGAGTTGAATATACCTACACGCGTTGTGAATTTGAAGGGCTTTGACAACACAACATGGATGATTCCCACATTCGACAACAACGAAAGGGTCTCACCCTGTACGCATCACATTCACAACTGAATCAACTACAATTGTAGTCTCCGAAACGTAGATATTTTATACAAGTGGTTTTGTGATATATTACTAAAATAAAAATGTATAATACATTTCTATTCAAAGTAATTTCTTCTTTTTTATGTAACCTCACTGCCTTATGATAATATACACTTGACAAAAACAGAAAACGACAACAAAAAAAAAAAAACGACAATAACGATGGAACGATAACGAATAAACGCACGCAAAACGGCCGAAACGCACGGAAATGCACGCAAAACGGTCGAAAATGCACGCGAAACAGTCGAAACGCACGAAAAACGGTTGTAAACGCACGAAAAACGGTCGAAACGCACGCAAAACGGTCGAAACTTATGCAAAACTGTCGAAACTTATGCAAAACAACGTGTTTTGAAATATCACTGTCGAATACTTCGCTCCCCCATTGCCATGTTGATTCCATGTTGATTCCACAACGCGTAACCCCTCGACACTTTTGGGTGTCATCTCCTCTTTCTCCTGATGATGCTAACTTGGTTAACAAAGATATGAGACTTAGTGTCCTTCGAACATGTTGGAACGCTAGACTTTCGTTAAACCGAGATGTTTTTTCTTAAATGATGTATTTTGACATACCCTGTACACTTCGACGTCATGTTTTTTCTTTAATAATGTATTTTAAGATACCCCGTACACATTGAGGGATCGCAGGTTGAACTGTTGAGTTATCATATTTTCTCTTAAATCTGATTCATTATCATCAATATATCACTTTCGCGCTTTCAATTTTCATCGAGTCGTAGTATAATGAATGAGTCAACTTCGGTCTCGACAAAACAAACGCTATAAATATCAACCATTGGCAATTACATTCAATATTCCACGTTGGGGTCGAGGCTAAGGACAATGTCTACCACGCGGACGACTCGAGTTCAATTCTCATAACTTTAAACTTTTTTTCAATCAGAATCACGTGACTGGAACGTGACAAGGGGGCCAAGGGGTGATGCGGAGTCGCGAGAGGGCCAGAATCCGACTGGTTTATCTACTTTCGTTGAACAGAGTTTCAGATGAATAGTAAGGCGATTTCGACAATATTAATTTCAAGTACCTGGTTTGGAGGTGACTCAGGTGATTCGCGACAAGTGCATGTTACAAAATTTTGAGGTTAGAGTTTGATAAAATTCTTACAAAAATTTGAAATTAAAATGTATGCAAAGCAACTTATTACAAATATACTGAATATGAACATCCCATTCAAGATGTGAATCTATTTTTACTCTTGAGTATTTCACTTTATAATTGATTAATTTTCATTTATGAAAAACAAAATAGCTCTTGAACAAGTTTAGGGTATCACCTCTTATATCAATATCTTCTAATGTTTTCAGTAAAAGGTTGTAGTCAACTGTGTCGAATGCCTTCGACAAGTCAACGCGACAAGTCTCATAATGATCAGATGATATTTCTGAAGTAAGAGCAAATATTGCGTTTTGGGTAGAAAATTATACGACCGGTTTCGGGTCAAACCCGACACCGGTCGTATACATAAAATCTACCAGTGATATTTAGACAAACGTGTTTTTTATTTATTTCNCTGTAGGTTAATGGACTGATCTGTGGTTCTTAGGCCTTATATAGATGCGCACTAAGAAAGGATTTTCAGATATTCCAACTGGGTCGCCTTCACCGGAAGTACCCTTTTCATTACTGTTTTTTCGTACCGCTATTATTTCGAAAACTGAAATTTTGCATGTAGGTTCGTTTTATGTTGTAGATGTGCAATAAGAGGGGATTGTTGAATATTCCAACTGGGGGGCCAGCCGCGGGGAAAAAAGCGCGTTCATAAAAAAAAGTTATCTTTTCATCACTATTTCTCCAAACCGATATATTTTCGAAGGCTAAAATTATGTAAATACGTAGGTTCGTTTTATATTGAAGATTTTCAAATATTTCAATTGGGGCGCCAGCAGCGGGGGAAATAGTGCGTCCATAAAACAAAATTATATTTTCATCATTGTTTCTTCACTGCTCTTATATTTCCAGTGGGTGAATTTATATGTAGTATCAGCATTGCACCCGTGCGGAGCCAGGGCAGATCGCTAATAATATTATAATTTGAGACATACGATGTTACCCTTTATTATGATCTTTTCGGATACTTTGTTCAGGTGTATAGTGAGTGATATGGGTCGGTAGTTGATAATGTCTGTCTCATCGTCTTTTTTAAATAATGCGGTTATTATGGTTTTTTTTAAGCTGTTGGCCAGAAACCATTTTCTATTCATTTATAATATTCAGCTCTTTGATAACCTCTTTGATACCATTTCTGTTGGCGGGGAGAAGAAAAAAAGAATTCGAAACAGTTTCAGAGACATATGAGAAGTCGGATGTATGGTTTGCCATTTTTCTGCCTAGGGTGGAGTATATAAAATTGAATTCATCAGCGATTGCATATTTTTCTGTTACATATTACCTTCTTCGTTTTTCATTCGAGTAATTGGCCGATTCTTTTTTTTTGCGTATTGCTTACTTCTTTGATTACGTTCCATGAGCATTCAGAGTCTGATGAGTGTATTTTAATTTTTCTCTGGTAGTAATAACATTTTGGTTTTTTTGTTAGATTTGTAAGTTCATTTTGATGTACTCTAAGATCATTTTTCAACTGATTATCCATTGGATTCAGTCGTACTCGTATTAGTAGCTCAGTCTTTGTGCTAACTGTTTTTCACTCATTTTTCAAGCACAAACTAACTGCGATGTCGAATTTTCATTATATCTATTAATAAAAAAAAAACTTCCATATGTCGCGAACGTTATATGTGACACTATATTCTGTGAGGTTTCAAATTTCAATGATGACTAGCACTTGTGTTACTTTTTTTTCAATTTTTAGCTGATTTTTTCAAACTATGGGTCTTGTCACTGACAAATTAGTTATACACGTTTTGAAATATAAGGATGACTACCCACGTATTTGCTTAAAATACTGAGAAAGGAAGAAATATTCACATTTACTTTCAAATTTAAAAACAAAATACCAGACTGATGATTATCATTGAGTTTTGTGTAGTTGTGGTAACTCAATGTTCATAATGGCCTCGCTTTTCGATAGACAAATGCTACTTTTTTGAAAACAAGCCAAAATCAAAAAAATATGTACTCAGGTATGAGGATACCTGATAGATAGCTACCTGATACCTGATACTGGATAGATTGAATTATACAATATGTACTTGAAAATTATATTTCTATTATCACTACATAGTATAAAACAAAGTAGTTTCCTGCTGTCTGTCTCTATGTAGATTAGATTAGGTTAGGTCCAAAGTGAGTGGGTCTATTCGACCCTCCACCGCAACTCGCAAGGTTTTATTGTGGCTCACACCTATTCACACTCGACCAAATTAACCCAGCTTCTTAACGAAGCCGATTCGTGTGTACGGTGAATGGTTTTTCAGATCAGATGGTAAGAGTTTGGCTCTGCCGAACTCTAAAGACCTGATTCGGTCCCCAGCTGGGCAGGCACAAAGGATATGCTCTGTTAATGAGGTACTCGGATAGTCAAGTTGCAAGAATCCCACCTTGATACCCACGACCACTTTCCCATATGAGGGTTTTTGCAGGTCAGCTACACCTGACGATGCCTTACATTCAGACATGCAGAGCTTTTTCGCCTCTGGTTTTGGTGAATCATCACTTGAGCGCAAACGTTTGTTAACCTGCTCATGGGGGGGTTTGATCCCCCACCTGAGACAGATACTGCGTACGCTACTTAAGAATTTGGTGCAAGGCGGTTTTATAAGGTACCCTGCTCTTGAGGAGACGACTCAGTCGTTTCCTGGATGCACCACCTAACCTTTTTTAAGGTTCAGTTGTTGGATCAGGAGTTGGGGAGTTGAGAAGCTCCCACTCCAGAACTAAATTTACAGGGAGGTCAGTTGGAGTCGTAAACTCGACATCCATCTCCTCTGTAGACTCGCTCCCGAACTAAATTTACAGGGAGGTCAGTTGGAGTCGTAAACTCGACATCTATCTCCTCTGTATACTCGCTCCTGAACTGAATTTACAGGGGGTCAGTTGGAGTCGTAAACTCGATATCCATCTCCTCTGTAGACTCGCTCCCGAACTAAATTTACAGGGAAGTCAGTTGGAGTCGTAAACTCGACATCCATCTCCTCTGTATACTGGCTATACTGTGTACAGTATACTCTGTATACTGGCTCCTGAACTAAATTCACAGGGAGGTAAGTTGGAGTCATAAACTCAACATCCATCTCCTCTGTAGACTCGCTCCTGAACAAAATTTACAGGGAGGCTAGTTGGAGTCGTAAACTCGGCATCCATTTCCTCTGCAGACTCGCTCCTGAATTAAATTTACACGGAGGTCAGTTGGAGTCGTAAACTCGACATCCATCTCCTCTGTAGACTCGCTCCTGATCTAAGTTTACAGGGCGGTTAATTGGAGTCGTAAGCTCGACATCCATCTTCTCTATAGACTCAGCGTCAGAAAGAATTTTTTAGTTTACTCTGTCCATAAAAGTCCCACGATTAGCTAGGAAAAGAAAGTCAATCACGGCAGAGCACTGCATTACCGTGACAAGGCTATGATACGACAAGAGGGCGCCCGGTAACTCGAAGGTTCCGTAGAGACAGCTGATAGGCTCAGTGTCATTCATCCTCTCGGCAAGGATACACACACCTTAGGATTAAGCTATCGTTGGGATGCCATTCAGTTAGGGAATAAGAGAACCACAAGTGATTCTGTCATTCCCGCATCCAGCGGGGCTACGTGGAAGCAGGCATCCGATGGCCGGTTTGCTCAACCCCCACATCCCAAGCCAATGCACTCGCCGAAAACACCATACACAGTGGTTTAGGCAGTGAAAGATGTACAAAGACAACCAAATCGCCGTCTCTCTCTCTCTCTATGTATACTTAGATATTTAAAAGATAGAGTGATTCAAGAGCAAGGTTTAAGGCCGGGGCACACCTGTCATACACCCTTCAGATCCTACTCCCATCGTACAGTCGGACAAGTGTCTCAGAATGAAATGGTACTTTATAGAGTCGTTCACATCGTTTTGATTTACCGCTCTGGCTTGATACACTTGCAACCATTTCCCTTTCAGACACTAGTCCGACTGTATGAGCCGAATCTGAAGGGTGTGTATGACAGGTGTGTCTCGGCCTATATGCATATGTTTATCTTTTATATCATGCATGATATAAAAGAGAAACACTGATAATTTTAGAGGTTACTGATGTGATGTCGTAAATAAACGTAACTCTGGATGAACCCTATGGGATAGATAAAAAAATGTACTACAAGTCGTTGTTATTGTGAACACCTTATATGCTCCATCATAAATGTGAAGTCCAAGTTTATATTGTTATTGGGAAAGAAAGGTTTTCGCATTCTACTTCTCCAACTTCATTTGAAAAAATTTTCCAGAGAAGGGAATAGAGCAATCAATTTCAAAATTAACCCTATACAAAATGTGTTGTTTATGAAAAGAATTAACTTCCAAAAACAAACTGCAAGGAAAAGTTTTTTCGAAACAACTACTTCCATATAAACTTTTATATGAACATTGAATTATACAAAAACCTTTTTCATATACAGCTTGTAACCCAAAGATTCGTTATGGAAATAAATCAGATATCATTCACAGAATTGCAACTCAATATGGTAAATGGAAGAGGTTTAATTTCACTTACATGGAACACTGTCATTCTCAATGGTGGATATCCGATGTTTCGGAAAAAGGAACTTGCCTTTTTGGCTCTTCAGCAGCAATCGGGACAACATTAATAAAATTACGACTTTTTGTCACGAATGAGTTGAATCTACTCATGTCATCGATGAGAATACGTAATAACATTCATTTGCTCATTTGATTTATTCCCGGCCATAGGAACCTTATTTGAATTGAAAGAGGTATATTTATAGGAGATACAAGATGACCGATATCAATAGTTATAGTTCGGAAATACCTGTTGGAATATCCTATATTACTATTGTATCATTAACACGCGTTGAATTTTTTTCTAGCCTCTCTCTATTGATATGTCTTTCGATAAAATTTTTCGAAATAACAGATGACATACTCCATATTCCATAACATATAAGATACTAGTTGTTGCCCGCAACTACGCCTGCGTAGAATTTGGTAGTTGTGTTACTAATAGGTACTATATTGCTGTATGACAGCTGTTCCAGTATTTTGACAGAATCAGAATCAACGAACTCAGGCGTGCGCAGCGTTATAGAACAGTGCTTTCAAAAAATTGATCCACAGCGCCATCTAGTGGCGAGTCACAGAAAAATTGATATTGAAACCTTCTCTATGAAAAATTAGTCATACATGTCAAGTTTCATCACGATCAGTTGAGCGATGTAGAAGTTTATCACTTACCAACCAACCAACATCCATTTTTATATACTAGACTAGTACTATGTTGCTGTATCGCTGGTGTTCCAATGTTTTGACAGAATCAGAATCAACGAACTTAGGCGTGCGCAGTGTTATGGAATTTTCCTTCCCAAAAATTAATGTCTCCTAAGAATAGGTAGGTATACCTCTTTCAATTTAAATTGTTTACTTTCATCGTTAGGTAGACCTTAAAACAAAAAATTATGTTTGGATTTTGTACGACCATGACATTGTTATATCCGGAAAAAATTCTAATTCTCGTTCCCAACTCCACATCGGTATTGTAAATGAAAACTGTATTTTGATGAAATATTCAAAGTTCAGGAGACAATATAAAAAATCGTAGAAGAATTCAAAACACTTTTCAACAGATATTTCGTATTACTCAATGATCATGTGTATCAACAATCTGAAATTATTTTCTGTTTCCATTACAATCCAGCTTTCTATATATATGAATGAAATGATAAATACGGTCATCAGCAGGGTCAACATTCTCACTGTTCCCTATTGTACCCTCCAATCTACTGAAGGCGTGCGACAGGTATAAAATGAAAAGTAAAAGGGTTCCCAAGATTATCAAACTGATGGGTCATTATTTTTTGCTACCACATTAAAAAACGAAAGAAAGCATTTCCTGTAGATAAAGGGTTGTTTATAACTTTTACCTTTTTTGTTGTGGGCAAAAAAATTGGTACATTATTTTATACTGTTATGTCAGAGAGGTTTATATTGCTTCAATTATGGCTTCCAGGTAGTGACTGGGTTGAATCCTTCCGTGTTCGTTTCTGGTACAGGTGGCTGGGATCTGTTGGCGAGTTTTGCCCTTTTCAGTCTCTTCCTTTTATTGTTTTACTTCACAAACCGATTGAAGAAATCGATTCTTAGCGGAATAAAAAAAGTATCGTCAAAAGTTTTTTTAGATTGCAGTAAAAATTTTCAAACAATCCAGAAGGTGAATTGTATGATCGTATTCAATCATTTTTTCGGTTCGTATGCAGTGTCATCCTCGAAGTATGCACGAAGTATGCACCATATGGGAAACTTATTTATTAAAGGTTTTTTGAAAAAAGTTATTCGTGATGAAAGTTTGTGCTTTCCCTAAAACTGAATATGCACCAACAGAATACAGTAAAACACATGTAATATACAAGGAACCTTCAAATATTTAAAGGCTCCTCATATACTACGTGTGTTTTACTGTATTTTGTAAGTGGATGTTCAGTTTTAGGGGATGACCTAACTTTTATCAAGAATAACTTTTTGTCGAAAAACCCTTAATAAATAAGTTTCCCATATGGTGCATACATTGGGGATGACACTGTATATAAAAATGATTTTTTTAAAGATGAATTTGATCACATTTTTTATTCAATTATTCTATGAAAAATGACGTTTTTTGGTTACCATCCGAGAATACTCACTTTACGAACCCTTTTTCTTTGAGAAAGTAGCATTTTGTCGGACTAGTCCGGAAAGTAGGTATTTCCCTGTGGAGGCCTGGAAGGCCTCTACCACATGTTGGTAGGCATGATTTTGATAAACGTAGTTCATCATTACCATATCAACGAAATAACGACTGACAGCAAGATATCACATACATTATTGAAAGTTTGTATGCGAAAACGTTAATGATTTTTTCTCGAGATGTAATTTTGGCTTACGAGTGTTTGGCGCAAAAATCTAAAACTATCAAATCCTTTATCTCCTAGAGCATGTACTATATATTTAAAATTTCCATTTTAGTGAAGAAAAGTGTATACACATAGTCACTTTCACGAAAGATTCCACATTTCTTGAAAGAAAGAATGTTGGTTATAGATTAAAGAAATCAGAAGTCATCAATAGCAGATCAACAAATTCATTGGGGAAGCAAATAATGAAACATCTATTTCTGAAGGTAATTTCAACGAAATATTACGATTGAATGATAAGCAGAATTTTCAAATTCACCCATTCCTTAAAATAAAACAGGTCATCGCATTCGTCGAACTTCAGTTAGCGACGTTATTTGGTGTTGATGGTGGAAACATCACAAATTTGAAGAGATACGGTGGCTGGAAGTCTACCGATGTCGTTGAAAAATATATATACACATTTCACTCACAAACCAAATGGAAATTACCAAGACTATTAAAAAAAATCAGATGAAATTGATTGATTGTCAATGAGAACTGGAAGATTTACCTTCTTGTTCTGACTTCAACAAAAGGCATTTAAATATACCAAGCATTTCAAACAAATTGAACCCTTTCAATATTAGCGATTATTCGGATTTTCATATAAATATGAATTAAGAATGTTTCCGTTGGTACCTTTCTTCTGTTCGAAAGTCAATATTTTTTTTGGACTTCCGGGACTCGTCTATGGCTCATAATAGAATTTTGTATTTCAGGACTCATTATGTAAATTACTAATCACTTGGAAAGTTCATCTAAGCATTGTCTAAAATAATTTATATTACACAACTAGAAATACAAATCAATTCAAAGAACTAAGATTATAAAAAAATTGTCTTGATGTTGAATCAGAAAGTGGTCTGAAAAATATAAACAACTGAATTTCTGTCAATGAAAAATATTGAAAAGTGTATATATATTCTTGTTAACTAAGTTTTTTCCATCAAAATGTTTTTTATAGCCTACATGAGATTAACTCATGTAACATTTCATTGTTGAAGGGATTTTGGTTGGTGAAACGCACGTCGAGAAGAGTGATTGAAAAAAGTGCTTGCTCCTGGATTCATTTCACGCTAGAGGTTTCAGTGTTACCCTATATTTCCAAATTGTTGTTATTGGTGGGTCTATCATTCCTTCAAGCAGATTGAAGATGAGCTCAATGGATAAATTTTTCTCAATGAATAAAATTCCAATAATAGTATTGCCAATAGTACCATCCCAAAAGTTCACTTTTTCTGGACACCATGTATGACCTCTCCTTATAAGAGACAGAGTCTCATCGCTCCATTAACGAATTCTTTGATTAAGAAAAGTAAATATTGTGTAGAACATTTTGGTTTCTATTTATAAACTCCGTTGTTGTTTCATAGAATTCAATGTCGAAATGATCGTCATGAAGCTGATGCAAAATTTTCATTTTATACGGTTGAAATTTATCCATTTTTAGTGCTTTGCTTACTGTTTCGATAGGCATTCCTCAAGTCAACCAAAAGAACAATTCAGGCCAGTTTTGACTGACTGTAGGTTAATGGACTGATCTATCGAAAAACAACTACTCCCCTGGCTAATATCACGAAGGGCGTGGAATTATATCAAACAGGTGTCAGTGCAGGAACCTTCACAGAATTATTTCCTGCATATGCTGTTGGCCATACAATTGCTGGAATCGATTTTCAATTATAGCAACGGGCACACTTGCAGACCGGTTTCGGGCTTTTTGGCCTCTCATCAGTGTGAGGTAATGGCCATCATCAACCTTGAGTTGATGATATTCCTGAATCGAAAATCGAATTCCTTTCAGACTATCATTCCTCTAACCAAGCTGAAGCGAACGACAAACAACAAATTTGTCATCGCTGTATCTGGAAAACAAGGTACTAACCAACCGCAAATTTTA
>NW_019292638.1:0-34820 GCF_000500325.1 Leptinotarsa decemlineata | reverse complement strand
ATAAGAGATGCAGATATTCAATTATAGGAACGGGCACACTTGAGGACCTGTCTCGGGCTATTTAGCCTCTCGTTGGTGCAAGGGAGTGGCCATCATCAACCTAAAGTTAACGATATTCCATAATCAAAAATTGAATTTCTTTCAGAGTATCACTCCTCTAACCAACAAATGGTTCTTTCAGTTAATTTGATTTACAGCCAGTCTTCAATTATGCCCACTGAATATATGTGAAAGTTTCTTTCCTTATACGAGGAGTTGGGCAAATTTTATGTATAATGTTGGTTATTACCTTGTTTACCAGATAGAGCAATGAAATTAAAAAAAAAATACAAAACGACACAAGGTCATTTTCGTTCATTGTTTCACAACTATATTTTTTAAAGTTACAGGATGTATTCAGGTTTTTCTGTTAGTAGAAATGAATGAATTTTGCTAAAATTATTGATGCCTGTTTTTTTGTTAAAATTGTTCTCTTTAATTTTCATTACAGCTATCTCCAGAAATTGATGCATTTCATTTGAATCTGGTTATCTAAAACGTATTGTGCAATTTCTGTTTGAGATGGCTGAAATAGAAATAAAAAAAATATTAACAAAAAAAAAGACAGACATTGGGTCGCTAGTTGATAATGTCTGTCTCATCGTCTTTNCTTCCAAAGAAAGGAAGGAAGTAATCAATTTGAAAATAACTTATTATTTTCTTTCCCAAAAATTAGTCACTCCTAAAAATATAACCCCTTCAATTAAAATTAATATCTATTTAATCAGTATTTTAGGAGAAAAACGCTGAAACACGTCAGTTGATTTCACATTGTACGCATTATTTGGAAATGAAATGAATTTTTTTTCAACCCCTCAGCTGCAACCCTCCCCAATTTTTTTTTCAAATGCAAACCCTATTTCGTGTAAGGGCTCATTGAAAAGCTCGTAAAAAATGGAATCTGACCATATCCTTTATTTTTTTTCACTCATACGGTTACCACGAAATGAGAAAAAACTCTTTTAAAACCAAAAATGTTTGTAATTACCTACTTAGTGCTATCTACGGGTAAATTAACGTTGCAAAAAACAAATAAGTGGTGATGATGTACATTGCTGAGGATAACCAGTACCAACTTTCTGAAAAATTTTAAGAACAGACTAACCGGGCCAGGCACCACAAAATTGTTTATTGCTTTATGTGTAAAACTGATAACGTAATGTAGCATCAACATTCTGTGGATTTTATTTTTTCACCAAAAACTTACACATGAATCTACTTCCATTCAAAGCAACTGTTGACCGGTGTACCTCAAAAAGAGAAAAAGGTTGTTGCATTTTTTGTACCAAAATGAATGCCCTGATAAGAACTATTGTCTTGACTCAGACATTTCTGGGTGAAATTGAAAATATGTATGTTTAGTTTATTGATTGGGTACCTTCAAAGTGTTCTTTTTTAATTTGCTAAACAAAAATTGTTTTGTCAGAGAGGCAGCGTATCGAAGTCTTGATATTGTTAGGATGTGGGGATAGAATGCGGAGTCAAAGTGAGGTGTGTACTTTATTTAATGCAAAATATTCGAAAAATCACATTTCCCAGGCTACTGTGAGTAAGATCTTACACAAATTTGAAGAACATGGTACAGTGAAGGACTCGCCCAGAAGTGGCCGGCCACATGTTTTAGACGAAGATCAAAAATTAGACATTGCCGTATCTCTGCAGGAAGATCCACATTTGTCAATGGTTTCATTAGCCCAAAACAATCATGCATCTAGACGTACGATTGGGAGGTTTTTGAAAACTGAAAAATACCACCTATATAAAGTATGTCTAGTCCAAGAGCTCTTGGAAGATGACTATGACAGGCGTTTGCAATTTTGTGAGGAAATAATGAGGCGATGTGACGAGAATAAAGGGTTTCCACTCAACATACTCTTTTCGGACGAAGCCACTTTTTATTCACATGGAGTAGTTAACAGGTACAACTATCGATTCTGGAGTCAAAAAAACCCACACTGGATATGCGAAGCTCGTACGCAGCGTCCTCAGAAAGTAAATGTATGGGCAGGCATCATCAACAACAGAATATTAGAGCTACACTTTTTTGAGGGAAACCTTACAGCTGCACGCTTCTTAGGTTTTTACGCTTTGCATTAGTCCTTGCTTTAGCTGTTATGTTTCCCAATGAAGCAGATCCAGATATCCCCACTGAAACACTTTGGTTCCAACAGGACGGCGCTCTCCCACATTTTGGTATCAATGTCAGAGAATATCTCGATGACATATTTGCAGGACGCTGGATTGGACGATGTGGTACAATTGAATGGCCTCCAAGATCCCCAGACTTAACGCCATTAGAATATTTTTATTGGGGATATGTGAAAGACAAGGTTTATCAAAATATGCCGGCTAATATTGAAGATCTGAAAAGCAGAATTAGAGTGAATCACATAACATACCGGCTGAGGCCATTCGGAATTCCGTAGAATGGTTTTACCATCGCCTAGTAGAGGGTGGAGGCCAATTTCAGAATCTGTTACCTTAATTCATCCGTAGATAGCACTAAGTTATGTATTTGTAACTTTTCAAAAGAGTTTTTTCTCATTTCGTTGTAACCACAAAAAAGGGGTATGGTCAGAATCCAGTTTTTACGAGCTTTTCGATGAGCCCATACACGACATAGGTTTGCATTTGAAAAAAAAAAGTTGGGGAGGGTTGCAGCTGAAGGGTTGAAAAAAAAATTCATTTTATTGCCAAAAAATGCGTACAACGTGAAATTAACAGACTTGTTTCAGCGTTTTTTCACTAAAATACTGATTAAAAAGATATTAATTTCATTCCGGACTTTTGCGCACCCCTGTATTTTGTTCAGTGTAACAGTATTTGACGTGTACATCTATCCTAAGTATGGCTGCTATGTAGCGGGTGCGAATAAATTATTTTGATTTTGATTTTTTTGAATCTAAAATGGATTTGCCAGACGATTTTTAAACGTTTATTTCACCAAAAAAAAGTATGAAATACAAATAAAAAAGTATTACGGTATAATGCTTATGGTTAGAGAGAGACAGTTAGTGCAGGACAGATAGAAGGCGACGGCAGCGCTTGTAAGTTACGATAAATGTTATTCTTACAAAGTTTCAAATAACAAAGTTATGAAGACTACTGAAGAATAATTATCATGCGAGGAACACAAAGAAGCCGATTCTAGGATTATTTTTCATATTTGTCAAATTGATTTTGATGCTGAAGTTGTTATACGCTGTTGACTCTGATATTTTAATTATACTTATGGGAAATATGGATCACTTGAAATCATCTTTAAAAATCTGGATGAATATGGGTGTAGGAAATCATTAGCGATACATAAACGTCAATGAAATATACCAAATACTTGGGGTATCTTTATGTAAAGCTTTGCCATGCTTCCACGCAATCACCGGGTGTGATTACACACCAGCAGTTTTTACAGAAGGCAAAGTTAGCCCTTTTAACATGTTGGAAAAATCGAACGAATATCAACTAGCTTTCCAAAATGTTATTTCGGATGACGAAGAAATACTTGAAACTATCTGTGTAACCCTTGAGAAGTTTATTTGTCAAATGTATGGAGTTAAAAATTTTTCGAATGTTAATGATGTTCGATTTTATCTATTCTCAATTACTTTCCAGCCTAAAAAATCGGATGAAAACTTTGAAAAAAAATTTCAAAACTTCGCTCATCCAGTTTGCCACCCTGTAAAGCAGAATTGCTCCAACATTTATTAAGGGTTCGCTAAGCTATGGAGAAATGCGCACTTAAAACATCCGACATCTTTATCATCTCCAGTTGTTTCTGGTTGGACCATCAACGACGATAAATATGATTTTGTCTGGTTTGTGGGAGAGCAATTACCTTCCACAATTGCAGATGTTATTATTCAAAGAAAGTATTGAATAGAAAATTAATCAATAAAAATTGAATTATTATACAACGAACAAAAATAATTACAGGAATTTTAATTTTTTTGTTACAGATGGATGAATATTGGAAGACAATTTAGATAGCACTAAGTTAGGTATTTATAACTTTTCAAAAGAGTTTTTTCTCATTTCGTTGTAACCACAAAAAAAGGGGTATGGTCAGAATCCAGTTTTTACGAGCTTTTCAATGAGCCCATACACGACATAGGTTTGCATTTGAAAAAAAAAAAAGTTGGGGAGGGTTGCAGCTGAAGGGTTGAAAAAAAAATTTCATTTTATTGCCAAAAAATGCGTACAACGTGAAATTAACAGACTTGTTTTAGCGTTTTTCCACTAAAATACTGGTTAAAAAGATATTAATTTCATTCCGGACTTTTGCGCACCCCTGTATTTTGTTCAATGTAACAGTATTTGACTTGTACATCTATCCTAAGGATGGCTGCTATGTAGCGGGTGCGAATAAATTATTTTGATTTTGATTTTTTTGAATCTAAAATGGATTTGCCAGACGATTTTTATACGTTTATTTCACCAAAAAAGTATGAAATACAAATAAAAAAAGTAATGAAAAGTATTGCGGTATAATGCTTATGGTTAGAGAGAAACAGTTAGTGCAGGACAGATAGAAGGCGACGGCAGCGCTTGTAAGTTACGATAAATGTTATTCTTACAAAGTTTTAAATAACAAAGTTATGAAGACTACTGAAGAATTATTATCATGCGAGGAACACAAAGAAGCCGATTCTAGGATTATTTTTCATATTTGTCAAATTGATTTTGATGCTGAAGTTGTTATACGCTGTTGACTCTGATATTTTAATTATACTTATGGGAAATATGGATCACTTGAAATCATCTTTAAAAATCTGGATGAACATGGGTGTAGGAAATCATTAGCGATACATAAACGTCAATGAAATATACCAAATACTTGGGGTATCTTAATGTAAAGCTTTGCCATGCTTTCACGCAATCACCGGGTGTCCTATCCTATCCTATCCTATCCTATCCTATCCTATCCTATCCTATCCTATCCTATCCTATCCTATCCTATCCTATCCTATTCTATATGTCTTGCAGTTTAAACTCTCCAACCACAAGCATTACACCTCAATACTTTTCATTACTTTTTCATTTAAATTTAATACTCAACAATCGAATTAACATCTGACAAATTAATTTTGGATTTCCGTTTCCATGTATTCATATTTAATAGTTAAAATATTGTTTTGTTGGAATGACCGAATCAGGTGTCGCGTGCGCGATTCAACTACTCGTTTTTTCATGTATTTTTATCGCTCACTTCCCACTTGAAACTATAATTTGAATATCTGCAACAGTTTTTTAGATATTCTTTTTTATTTATAACTTTTCCACTATTTGTTTTCAACAATCGTATTTACTTTGGCTGAAATAAGAAATCATAATTTTCTGTGTAGTCCCACTCATAAGTCCGAACTAGTGAAATTCATCACGAAACATTGTCAATCACCTTCAAACAAACAATTACGATCTTGTCCTTAGTCCTGTAAATTATTTTTATTTTTTTAAAACGTATTCAACTATTAACATACCTCAGGCATTACCCAATAATTTTGATAAGGAGATACCATGACACAACGATCGATCTTTTTTTTTTATTCTTTTGTGTATTAGACTAATTTTAGTTTCAAGACTGATTAATTTCTCCTAAATCAATGTTTATAAGGAATATTTTCATAATTGTCAATCCTGAAAGTAACGAAAATATTAGTTTCTTGTCGAAATACGAATTTTATGTAATTTGGTCTTGTCCTGTGTTCTGCAGCCTCAAGGACACCCCCTTATGGAGGCTCGGAAGAATGCAGAACAAGTTATTTCGTATCATAACCAATAGTGACCGATACGTTTCATTGAGGTGTTTGCGAGACAGTGAAAATCGAGCCGATTACAGATTTTATTAGACGGTTCACTTGTAAACATTTCAAACACTTCAAGTGGTTTCTTCCCAAAAGCCCACTGCCGACTAGTGAAGTCACGGCTATTAGATCATACCATAATCAGCCCCCCCGCCGACATGGTGGACTGATATATGAGTCCTTGGAAATCTTTCACGAACAGCGTGTATAAGACCGCCTTCAAGTTCATGGAAAAACTAGCATTGAAAACTCAAATCGATAGTTCTGTCCTGATTTTTTCAGAAACTTTTTCCAGGAGTATCGGGCCAATTCTGACAACCATGACGATGACGATTTCTGAACGACTTCAACATCGATTACATGAAATGGTGTGCATAGGCTTATGCAGGAGGCACACGAATAATACAGACGGACGAAGTATACATTTCTTGGTGAATGCAACTCACTAACATCGCGGGGGTCGTTCTCCACCGCCTCCTTTCAGTGGGGCCGTGAGGGCGCGTCCAAAACGATGGAGAAACCTTTTACACTTCAACCTTCAGGTGATGAACAATGAAATATAGATGTGATATTTCAGATTTTCGATAAAGAATTTTTGGATTTTAGATTTTGGTACAATTAGCATGTCACTTCATTAACCATTTTAAATGCATAGGATTTGGTTGGTTTCTATGACAGGAAAGGTAAATGAGTTGTTGATATATGTTAACTGTCAGACGTTTATGCACTAGGTTACTAATAAAGATGTATTCAAATGACGGAAGAACTGATACCCCATTCACTTATGCAAAATCAAATTGAAATATTTTTTTGACAAAAAATATGTATCCCAAATATGTATTCAAATATTCAGAATATTAGAAAAAAATATGAGAGAATGAGGTCTATTTGACAGAAATGAAGCTAGAAAATGTATTATTACCGAAAGTGAGAGGAACCGAATAAATGTTTTTTGTAAGCAAATATCACCTCATAAAGTGTAACAGTGTTTTTTCCAACTTAAAGTGGGTCAGTTACAAAAATATTTCTAATTAGGGTTGCTCTTTACGATAAATTGCCACGAACTAGGGTTTACTATGAAATCTACCACAAACATTCAAATAAAGAACTAATACAAATGCTACATGAAAGTTCATCACCATAATGAAAGAAAGCAAAGGACAGTACGATTTGCGAAGTGTAAAAGACGTGGAAATATTGAAGTTGGGAATATTTGATAAAAACTGATATGGGCGTTCGAATCAAAATTGAACAACAATGGTTGGTCTAACAGAAACATTCATTATAGATGGAATATACAAATGATCATTTTCAGAAAAGGTTCGGAATAAATGTTTGGTTGGGAATTTCAGGAACGAACATACTAGGTACTTTCTTTTACCATGAGCATTTGAATGGAGAAATGTGTCTACATTTTCTATAAAATGAGTTTGATGGCTTCTTAGATGAATTGCCACTGAACAACTGACTTTAAATACAATATTTTCAACAAGGCATCAATAGTAAGGGAACATTTAGATTCAATAGCATCAGATTTTTGTCCGGAGACAAATGAAGACAAACTTTTTTCGACATCTGATACAGATACGGACCATCCCAAACAAAGAATAAGAGATGCATGGAATACAATTACACCTATCACATTAGAAAATTGCTACAGAAATTGAATGAACAGACAACTCATGTACATTCAACAAAGAAGTCATCAATTCAAGCATGTAACGTAGTTTGTTTGCAGAATTTCATATATTTCTTATATTTATCCCCAAAAATTCATTATAAAATAAGTTTTTTTGTTTGATTGCTATCAGTGGTGGTGCTTCTTATTTTAAATCAAACTCTTCAAACGCTATAAAAATATCAAGTGTGAAATACCACAGATTCGTGATTTTATCAATATTTGTAAAAAAAGAGACAGGTCCGCATTTGAAAAAAAATTTATGGTGTCCGTGTTGACATGAAACGTTCCATCAAATATTCATCGTTACATCAAAATAGTAAATTTCTAATTTAATACAATTTTTATTTCCGTTTTTTTTCATTTTCTGAAATAATAATTCTATTTGTGAGTTCATTCCCAAACTTGACCAGATTTTTTTCCGAGAGAATGTATCTTGTTGAAGTTGGGATGATTCTGCAACGTTACATGGGTGACGGACTGCGAATAGCCATGATGCTCCCTAGGTGGCTTGGAGAGTTATTAACATTGCCTACCCAGTACACGAGGCTATTGACCAATGTAGTCCATGCCGATTACACTCAAAATAAATTTTACTCCTAAAAAACTAAAAAACATTTTCAGTTTCCCTGTATAATTGGAGAAGGGCTAAAGTATCTGTGAATTTTCTTTTACCGTTGTACTGTTCTCTACGATAGTTGCTTTGTTTCTATTTAATCGTTTTCATATATACATTGAGGGTTACAAAATGTCTATGTTATCACATGATGAAATAAACAGTATGTATAGAAATTCAATCAATACCACAAAAGTTTCCTCCGAAAATATGTACAGGCGGTACCGTACAGGGTGACATTTTTGAATAAAACACCCATCAAAACTGAAATCAGTTTTCTGTTCAACATAACTGGAATAACTGAAAATTCTTCAATTTCTATTGGAAACGTTACTACACAAAATAACAAATCAAAAAGGATTTGTATTGAGAATAATAACGGTCTAGGGTGCATGAACGTCCTTTTTATAATAATAATGATTCTTATTTTTATTAATAATAATTATTAATGAAAGAGAGATAATGTACACAGATATTCTACATAACACAACATCAAAACTTCTTCTGAAGCTAAGAGTATAATTATATGGTTTCTTTATAGAGTGTTGTTGCTTCTTCAGATAATGCCATCAGATTTTTTTTAATGTTCTTTATAAACAAAGCTATAATGGTAAGTAACATTAATGCAGCAGATATGGATTTTTAAATAGTGCCAAAACACACAATACTGTTGTTTCGATACAAGATGATCAGATATTATTAATTGAACGACAATTAATTATTTGTATCCCAATTGAAATGGAATAAACGAATTTATTTTATTTCGAGTAAAAAGTCTCGTTAGTAATTTGTCTTTTTTGTTATATGATGATATACCTATATACTCACTAATTAGTATGAATGATTTCAATATATTCCCAACTATTGTATATTATTGTCGAGATATAATGACTTGGTTTTCAAAGATGTATTGGTGGAGAATTAGAGTTACTAATACGTCAAAACTATTTTGAAGGGTGCTTCAAGCTTTTTGACGTCTGTCAGTATCATTTATTGTATAGTACCTTACGGTAACTCTTCTAGAATGAATAAGTTACTGATTGAAGATGAAAAATAATTACAATAACCCATACATTCGTACAGGCAGTTATTTACTAAATTAAGTTGCGTTACTTTCATAAAATCGCAAGACGAAGTATATCAGAGAGAAGACTCAGCCTGGTTGCTTTGAGTACTTTCAAACATAATTATAATTTTCTGATTCTATACCACAAATTGATGATAGAATCAAATGGTCGTGATGTTACGAAATATACACCCAATACATATAGATTGAAAATTGTAAAAGTTTCGAAACATGTGATTTTTTATGTGACCAATTAGAATGCTCAAAATTTTGTTTTTCAAACATATTCAAAACTATTATTGGAAAGCCATTATGTGATAGTAGTTTCAATTCGATTTCGTTAAAATTCGTGAAACTATAATTTGAAACCAACGATGTGGATACAACGACTACTCTTGATAGTGGAAAAAATATTGTGACTCAATTGTTGGATCTACTATTATTTGGCAAATAATTCCTAAACTGGCATCTGGCGAAGTTTTTAATATCTCTAATAGTTTAGGAGATTTTAGGCTTCAAAATGTATTGAAAAATTTAAAAAAACCTCACAAACAATACATACCACAAAAGCCTTCTTTTTGAGCCTGATAATTTATGTAAAGTATCCATGGGTCAGACACAATCTACCGCTATGTGGAGACCGGAAGAACGATTTTTCCTGCGTGTCGTCCGATCCGTACTAGGAACTGCACGTTGAAAAGTAACACCTCGTCAATCCTCAGATCGCTTCTGTAGGTTTTCGTTCGCTGGTCTATTCCGTCAAATTGTAGCTTACTATTTTCCAAACGTCGTAGTATGATGATGAATCTACAGCTCCATCCTCGAAAACATAGTTGCTTCAATTTTCGATTCAATTTTAATGTTTTTTGTTATTTATCTAACTGTTTTATATAGTTCATTATAGTGTAGTTTCTAATATAAAGTTTGACAACTATATCTTTGAAAATATTTTATTTGTCAGTTAATAAACTGTTTTCTAGTTTGATATGTTTTTTCGGTTCCTGAATTTCCTGAAGTTTCACTTCCACACTTATATACAACAAAAATACCTACTACCATACCTAATCTCCATGTGGAAACACAAATGTAACCCCAAAACGATCGACTTCGCAGATTATGTTTTTGAATCGATAACGAAATCTGAATCACTTTTGAACTTTGATTTCCCACAATAGCATAGAACAAATCGTGCATGCAAGACAAACATGATAGACATTTCAAAAAAGCCTAAACGACATTTTGTAATTGAGTATCGGAAACTAAACGAACTATCGATATCATTACCATTTCAGACATTCTCAATAATATTGAGAAGTGTTAATATTTTACCACCTTCCATCAAATCTAAGTTAACGCTAAATATGATCCACGTATCAAAGAGTGATAGACAATATTTTTTTGTCATCCGAGACGAACGTTGCCTTGTGTATGTGGATAATATTATTATATACTCATCAATAATCCACAAATATATTTGAAAGTAATGGAAGTGTTCAAACGACTGGAGAAAGTCAACATGAAGAATCAATCCCATTAATGTGAATTTTCAAGAAAGTAAGTCCTGTACTTTGAACATGTAATCACTAAAGATGGTGTGCAACTGAACCGTTCTGAAGTGAAACAAATACATCATTGACATCTTCAAACCACTCATGGAATTACTCTAGGAAGACACCCCATTTAGTTTTTATTCTTATGGCTTAAATGTATTCAATACATTGAAACTGGCATTTACGTCCAGTTCAATCTGGATCCTAGACAGATTGTAAAGTATTTGCAATAGAGTATTCGTGTTGGGAAAGAAAGGTTTTGCCTTTCTAATTCTACACCTTGACACAAAAAATCTGGAAATCTTCCAAAAAAGGAAGAAAGCAATCAATTTCAAAAATTCACTTTATTCAAAGATGTGTGGATCATGCAAAAAAGTAACTTTCAGACACAAACTTGAAAAAAAAACCCTCTCAAAACAGCTATTTTCATACAATTATTGAATTACACGAAAGAAAAAAATACTTTCAAAAGAAATACTTTTATATGAACGCTGAATAACACAAAGATCACTCTTCTATATTCCTCTTGTATTCCAAACATTCGAGATGGAAAAGAATCAGATATCATTCACAGGATTCCTACACAATATAATTGAAGTGAAATTTCACTTACATGGAACACTGTCATTCTCACATGTGTGTTACTTCATGAGAAACAATAGGATCTTCCTATAGCATATACTTCTAGATCACTATGCAATGCTGCATTGTATGCTGTGAAATTTTCATAATTGAACCAACTTAACTTCATTTTTTTTGATAAAACACCAAGGAACCAGCTCAATAGGTTTTTTTTTGTACCTTGGGAGCTGTCTGACTTGTCCATTCAGTCCAAGTCTCCAAAAAAACACTGCAGCTTCTTGGGTTTATTGCGTTTATTATCCCATCTTCTCATGACACCCATTCCATCAGTCTCGTTCCCTGTACTAGTTTGTACAGGTTCCGTGTTGGATGCTCGTCATATTCTTCTGGGCGTAGTTTTGTAGGTTGTTGCCTGCCTCCTGTGATTCAGTGCCTCACATTCGCATAAGATGTGTAGAGCTGTTTCTGTCCCTTCGTTGTATAATCTGCAGCTGAGGTCTCCGTTGTACAGCTCCATTTTATTCAGGTGTCCTCTAAGCGGACAATGACCGGTTAGTAACCCTGCAATTATTCTGAGCCGATCCCTACTATATTGAACTAGTTCTTCGGTTCTTTTCTCGGACGGTTCCCTAATGAAGGTTATACTGTGTTTGTTGTCAGGTACTTTTGTCCAGTACTTTGTATGCTTCTTATTGGTCCATGTCCTAATCTGGTTTCGTAACAATGATTTTGGTACCCCCAGAGCTGGTTCAGGACCTATATGAAGTTGATGATCCGCGTCTAGCGCATTCATCAGCTTTATCATTACCTGTGATTCCTGAATGCCCTGGCACCCAGTACGAAGTTAATTTATTCCTGTTTGCAAGTTCATTCAGTTCTTCATGGTATTCCCAGACCAGTTTTGATGTCACCTTCGGGTTTGTCAGAGCCCCTAGTGCGCTATTGCTTTCTGTAAAAATATTGATCCGCTCATTTCTGCGAGGTATCAATTTAATAAGCCTTGCAGACTGCAAGATAGCATACACTTCCGCCTGAAAGACGGATGTGTATAGTCCTAGCGGATAGCTGTAGTTCAGATTTCTATACGCTCGGTATATTCCAGCTCCCGTTCCATGTTTGGTCTTCGATCCATCTGTATACCAGGTGTTTTTTCCAAACATGTTTTCGGGATGACTAATTGTCTTCCACTCTTCACGGCTTATGATTTTGTCCGTGAAGTTTGTGTGAAAGGTGTACTTCGGTGTCATGTGGTCCAGGCACATATTTAATATGTGCTCCTCTACTTGTTCCGAAATTTCTGTTCGGTCTGGTCTTTTGTAGTTCGGTGAGTTTTTCAGTCTGAATTGGCCCATCCTGGCCTCCCTCATTATCACAAAGTGTAAAAGGTAGATTCAGGAGTGTCTCCAATGCAGCTGTTGTTAAAGTTGTCATTGCTCCCGTCATTCCTTAACATGCAAGTCTTTGCTCCTTGCCTAGTTTGTTGATGGCGGTCGCCTGCTTCATCTTTGGCAACCAGACCAGAGATGCGTATGTTATCATGGATTTAACCACCATCCTTCATACCCAATATACCATGTCTGGTTTTAGCCCCCATGTTTTTCCATAGGTGCGTCTGGCGAGCATCAGTGCTACCTCCACATTCCTCTTTATCCTGTCCAGGTGTTGGTTCTAGGTCAGTTTAGAATTTAGGATTACTCCCAGATATTTCTCCCCCGACACTTGTATTTCTTCACCTCGAAGCTTTAGGGGTACAAGACCTTCCGTTTTAGTCCTCTTGGTAAATGCTATTATGGTCGATTTGGATGGGCTTATGTTAAACCCTTCTTCTTCGGTCCATCTTGTTATAATGTTCAGGGCCTGCTGCATGCATCTCTCCACTACATTATTGTAATTACCGTGGACTGAGATGACTAAGTCGTCTGCATAGCCCAGTGCTTCATACCCATTGTGGTCCTAGAGACATAGTAGCTCGTCCATTACAAAGTCCATAACGGAGGGGATAGAACCCCCCTGAGGACAGCCCCTTAATATCCGTGCCACGACTGTTTTCCATGTAATAGTTGTATATACCAATCTTCCCCTTAGTAGGCCAGGATTTGACCTTCCTCTTCCACTTTTCTGCTCAGGAGGATCCAGTTTTCCATTCCCAATGCAGGATTCTGCTTACTGAGGCGTGTCCTAACTGTAGCCCCTCGTCTTTCTGGCCCGGAATGAAGGCTAGGACACTCGGTCTCTTCGGGAGTTCGTTGGCCTCGACCACGGTCAAGTCCGGCCCCTCCCAAAGATTACCCAAGTTTCCAATGCTTCCTCCGAGCCATTCTTTTGTCCCTTCATTCGCACAGGTTAACCCCTGTGCCGAATGAAGTCTTTTTGAATTGGAGGTTTTCGAGGCTACCAGAGGGAGTATTGTCCTATTCGCGGACAAGTCATTCCTGGATCAGGTCTGCTTGGCCCTGACTCAGGGTGACCTCAGGGTGTCGCATGTCGGTGACCGTCACCCTCAGGTCCCTAGCAGCCTCGCTATAGGTCCGAGTTTCTTTGAAAGCCCTGGGTTTTTTCAGTACCTTCTGTGGGGGAGATTTTACATCCTCTCTAGGTATCTTTTTGGCCCTTTCCACAGAAGTTACTTTGGTTTTTTCCTTCTTTCTGCGGTCTTTTGTGTTACATGGTTTTTCAATCCATGTTCCCGCAGCTACTTTCCTTGCTTTCATCAGTTTGCGCCTTTGCGCCGCTGCTGATGACCTTTTCTTCTGCAGTTTGACCCTCGTTAATCCTGCAGTTATGCTTTCGGCGGGGCTGGTGTTTCCAGCCGTTTGACTATTATTTTCCTGGTCAGTTTGCACCTTCAGGATAGTCTGATTTTGTGAGGAGTCGCTCGAAGAGTCCTCCTCTGATATTTTAGTTTTTCTCGTATCTATCTAAGTCCCACGAGTATGGGGGAAAGGGTTGTCCACATCCATAGTGCCCCCTGTATGCATGTAAGGCTAGATACTTTGGGAGGTCGCCCGGTATCCCAAAGGCTCCGTTAATGATACCTGATGAGGCTCAGGTATCACTCAGGTGGCACGGGTCGCATAACACCTTGGATTAGGCCTGGGTCCTTCTTGGTGTGACTGTTCTGGTACGGCCTCTTCGACATAGGAGACCCTACCAACAGCTAAGCTGCCGCCAGCATAGCCCGTAACTTCATCACAGTACGCAAGCCCTCCCATGACAAGGTGAAAACCTCTCGGGAAAGAGCTTGATACGTTAATAAGACGAATGTGAGTATAGAGAAAACAATAAACCAGATAAAATAAATAAAAATATCGTTGAGAATAGTATACATATGGCTCAAATATCTTTATATTATATTACAATACATAATGAAATTTGGAACAACCATGAAATACAAATCAATTCAGAGAAACTAAAATTATAAAAAAAAGAAGAAAAAAAAATCATCCCAAAGGTGCTGCTTCTTTCCCTCCTGTTAATAAAAGAGGACATATGCCTCATCGCATATGTCCTCTTTGTGATTTTGGCATGATTGGGAACAAATGTGAATTGTTGTAGTCATGCCACGTGCCACTATATGGCTGACTGCAATATGCTGTGTAATGCTCGTTGTAAGTAGTCTCACTGTAATTTAAAAGTGCATATAGAGTATGACAACAAGGAGTCACATTATCTGTGCTGTATATTGTGCTGCATAATTGCTCATATCTAATTCATCTAAAGGAAAGTCAATAGAAACATACAATTTGCCTCTGAATCTTTCCGTTGAAGAGAATCTTTTCAACTGAATTACCAAAATACGGGAAAACTTATAGATTGATAAGGACTTTGTACATTTTCTTCTTTGCTTGCACCTCGAACACATTGGTTTTTCATCTCCATCAAGAGTTTTCTCTCTTATCTCTCTTGTGAAGGAATCCAAGCAATTGACCAGTTCTTTGTGATATGGGAAGAGATAAATCCCAGAAAGGATCGGAGGTTACTGATGTGTGTCCATAGTGTATGCACTTCATAGTGGATTTTAATTGACCAATGAAATAGTCTACAATCTTAGAGTTGTTCATATCCAAATATCTCAGCCCGGACTCTTGTGCTTTTCTGCTGTCGCTCAATTTTTCGTCAATCTCCGTTAAGATTGGTTCAGGTTTCTCAATAATTCTGTTGAGATCCTCATGTGAATCTTCTAAAAGATATCGAAGGAATTCGTCGGCGTCTTGATGAGCAGAACCCATGAATCAAGGGACAAATCTTTGAATCCGACTTTTGAAGTAGACTTTGTTGATTACTCTATCAGACGGATCTTTTGACCACAATTCCTTGATAACTTCTGCGAACGCTTTGATTAATAGGCCTTTCATACTAGAAATACTAGTAATGATATCTTCCATGTATGTATCCTTTTTTAAGTATTCCAGCAACCATCCCGTGTTTGATAAACATTGGATTACACTGTTCATGAAACAGGTGTTTCCAAGATTTTTTAACCCATTGAACCCAAGAGTTTTGACTGAAGAATGTATCACCGATCTATTGTTGTAACTGATGATCCCATATTTGCCACTACTATCTTCTTCTGAGTAAACACGGATACGATGATTCACCCCTTCATTGGATTGGTAGGATAAGGAATTCGAAGCAGAATAGCTCAAAACTGAATTGAATAATTAATTCTTCAGGGGATTGTGAGGGCCCAGCCAGAGGACTAAACCCAGCCTCATTTAGAGTTCCCACTTCCTTTTCTGTCAAAGCTTGACCGTTTTGCTGCGAGTCTTCCACCACACTGCACAACTCCAGTTCTTGCACTGTCTGTACATATTCGTTGCGTTGCGTGAAAACATGAGAATTGGATAGCGGCATCGGTGAAAGAGACATGTGACAGATGATGCTCGATTGGGGATGATGATAGGATAGGATTGGCTGTACTATCATAGGTTGATGCTGATATATTTTATTAATGGAAACATTGATAATTCACTTAGGGTTTTTGATTGAAGAATTGTACCTCAACATGAATTTCTTTGAATCAGAATGTTAATTTTTTGAATCAAGAAAGAGGTAGCTCTTGGGTCATTCGTCTCTTTGGAAATCCTAATGCCGATTTCATGGATAAACTCCAATGCTTGGGGGCCTAAGGGACCAAATGTTTCGATTCCTATTGCATAAAAAATAAAATTATCTACCAAATAATTGTATTTTCTCGTTTTTGACAACTCCGCTGATGAAGCTACTGCAGATATAGAAGTCGAAGGAACGTGACAAGGAGCCAAAGTATCGACGCAGGTGAAATCCCAGACAACCGGTTTTCCTTTCCGCCAAGGAATGAGAGTCATGCCGTCTTGTCGTTTCCCATCATCACTGCAAATGCCTGGGGGTTCTAAAACAGAAGGTATATTTTCCGAACCTAAGGCACGTTTGATTTCATCATTCACAGCTTGATGACGGGAAAAGCGCCCGGCGTTATATCTACAACTCAATCCATGATATCCTCGGGTGTCTACTTCCACTTCACATTTGTGTTGAACAGAATTATTGGAACCTAGTTGAAGGCCTACAGCAACTCTAGAAGATTCATTGTTCAATAATGTACCAAGAGATGAAACAGGTAAGGCATCCAATCAAGCGCCTGCATGTTTTGACGACACTGCTTTTATACGTGCCTTATCTATAGGAGATTAAGCCAAGTCTAAAAAATCATTCAAGGCTTTTTTACAAGAGGAGTATTCCAGGTTTGTTGAACATTTTTTCTGGTTCTTGGTACTTCTAGATTGGTTCGTGAGATCCACAGTTGTTCGGCCCCCTTCAAATTATTATCCGATGAAAAGGAGGGTAGTAAAATTGAATTTATCATATTGATTACACTATAACTTGAAGAGAGGAAGGTAGGTAGTGGCTTAAATAACTTTTTCGAAAATTAAACATAGATGCGCTCATGTCCCATTGTTTTCAATGTGATATGACTTTCATTATGACATCAATATGAACTAAAAATTAATATTTAACCAAATGAAAATGAAGAAGATGTAAAAAAAACATAAAATGGAACCTATTGAATTCATAACGAGTCATTTGATCTGAATTGAAGAAGACGATTGAGAAGTAGAAAGCCAAAAAGCTATTTCTCAAAAAGAAGTACTCTTGATGTTCAGAATGCAAAAAGAAGCGAAATGGTTTCACGTTAATTCAAAATAAACAAATGTCACAGGTTAGAGATTACAGGTTACAGATGATTGAATAGCAAATTGATGAACATGTTATATGTAATTCCTTGAGTACTTTCAAACATAATTATAATTTTCTGATTCTATACCACAAATTGATGATAGAATCAAATGGTCGTGATGTTACGAAATATACACCCAATACATATAGATTGAAAATTGTAAAAGTTTCGAAACATGTGATTTTTTATGTGACCAATTAGAATGCTCAAAATTTTGTTTTTCAAACATATTCAAAACTNGCAGCCAAGTGTAAGGATGGGCAACACTTGGTTACCAAAAGATAGAAATACAAATGCACGGAGCCACCAACAGGAGCCAACCGCACATTTGTGGTTTCAGTTGATAGATCTCGTGTTCACAAGATATATATATATATATCTGTCAATAATTCATTCAATGCATTTTATTTATTATCCGACATAACATACCCCACTTTCATTTTGACACTCATGTCTAAAGAAGATGCATGCGACTAAAATCCTCATTTTGTGATAGACTAAAAATAGATGAAAGGATTGGTAACGATATTTTATAGCACCTACTTATTTTGTTGACCCAGTAACAAAGAATATATGTGCTTTTCAGAAGTTATTTTTATATTTCTGTTTTTGCCATAAGCAAACAAGACTGGAAACATAACTTCGAAATTCACTTCTCTGAAAACTTACAGGGTGTACCTAAATGTGACATACAAAACATAATACAGACAGACCACCTTAACTCTGAGAAGAAACGTCAACTTCTATCACTGTTTAGAGAATTTTCAGACATATTCTACAGAGAAGGTGAACCATTGACTGCGACAACTGGAATAAAGCACGAAATAAAAACTAAGGATGAAATTCCGGTTTATACAAAATCATACCGTTACCCTTCTATCTATCAACAGGAAGTTCAATCCCAAATTCGTAAAATGTCGGACCAGAATATAATACGACCCAGCAAGTTCCCTTGGTCGTCTCCTATTTAGATAGTTCCCAAAAAGGAAGACGCACCTGAGAAGAAAAAATGGCGAATAGTCATCGATTACCGTAAGCTCAATGAGAAGACGATCGTTGACATGTATCAAATTCCTAACATAACAGATGTTTTGGATAAACTAGGCAAGTCTATGTACTTCACAACATTTTATTTGGCATCTGGCTTTCACCAGATTCAAATGAATCCCTCTGGCATCGAGAAGACAGCCTTCAATGTTGAAGGAGGCCACTAAAAGCACCTGAGGATGCCAATGGGCCTCAAAGTTTCAGCGCTGTATGGATAACACCCTCAGAGATTACGTTAATAAAATTTGTCTAGTTTACCTAGATGATGTTATCGCATCAGGAGTACATAGACAACCTCTCTAAAATATTAAAATACTTGAAGAAAGCAAATTTTAAAGTTCAGATGAATAAATCAGAATTTCTTAAAAAAGAAATCGCCTATCTGGAACACGTCATAACGACCGATGGAATCAAACCCAATCCCAGCAAAATATCGGCTATACAGAAATTTCCTATCCCATCTACAACAGAACAAATAAAAGCGTTCTTAGGACTTCTCTGGTATTACCGGAGATTTATAAAACACTTCGCCAAATTGACGAAACCTCTCACAATGTGCCTGAGGGAAGGTGCAAAAATCGTCCACAATTCTCAGTTCATACAATGTTTGAACATTGCAAAACATTGCTTTCCAATGAACCAATCCTGATATATCCAAACTTCGAACAGCCATTAAACCTAACGACCGATGCAAGCAACTTTGCTCTAGGAGCCGTCCTTTCACAAGGACCAATTAGTTGTGACAAACCAGTAGCATATGCGTCTAGAACACTCAATGAGTCTGAACAAAATTATTCTACTATCGAGAAGGAGCTATTATTATATTTTGAAACTCCATCGTTACTAGACTTGATCAATTTTACGGACTCTCCTATTGTACCTCCCATCATAGATGTGAGTACAAACAATGGAGCCAGCAACGACGGAAATCATAACATTTCCCGAACTGATGTTGAAGACGTGATCAAGGAAGTCACTAACACACGTGTCAGTGATGAAATACCCAATGTGAACATATCTAAAAATAATAACTGTGAAACCATCCATTCCAACGCCGAAGATCCTGTACTCACCATTCCAATCTCGGAACAACCCTTGATTAATTTTGACCACCAACTCCATATTGATCTCGTGTTCTGTACACTAGCAGAACCGAAAGCTAAAGACATTTTCAAAAATAAGAAAAGAATATTTGCTCAGTTAAGTGAGTGCAACACCATAACTAAGCTATTCGGAAGAGGCCTTATAAACGGATTAGACAGTATAATTAAGAATATCAGTGGTAATCTAGATTCTCAAGATGCTGAAAAGTATGAATAAGCCATTATAGAATTGCAGCACAGCCAGGACAACATTATTTCTAGGGTAAATGATCAGATCTCACTCACAAAACATATAATTGAAACTTTCAACGAAACAACTGCTACGGTGAAACATAATGAACAAGTAATTGCAAATAGAATAGATACAATTGCTTCAGAACTCTCAACCTTTGTTTTCGATTTCAATCATTTTCTTGAAACAAAAGAAGCATTCGATCAACTAAGTGCCATTTCACACCTACTAATCCAAATATTAACAGATCTAGAAAATGCAACAACTTTTGCAAAATTACATACTACGCACCCTAGCGTTTTGAAAATAAAAGATTTCGAAACAATGAGAACATTTTTATCAGAACATTATTCTTTTCAAAATTTGTTGTTTGGATCAGACCCAGTAAATACATCTCGATATTACGATATCATCGATATAGTTACATATCAGAGAAATAATGAAATCGTCTTTATCGTCAAACTTCCTTTGGTACTTCCACATATATTTAACCTTTACCATCTATACTCGATTCCTACCTTGAATGGAACCACCATTATACCACCTTCACCCTATCTGACAACGGATGAGGTGTATTTTATATTGAAAATACACATTGTGGAATATTTTCCACAACGCCCTGCCTGGACCTGCACGATGCCCATTACTGCCCTTGGAACAACCTCCTGCCGGGATCCACCACGAGGGATTGTATCTTCCAAATCCTGAGCATCGACAGTAACCCACTTAACTGCGAGCTGATACCAATCCAACAACAATCAAATATTATCGAACAAGTAGATGAAGCCCACTATATTAGGAATCTTCAAAAATGCCACCCGTATCCAAACTATTTGGGGAACAACAGACGTAACCACTCTCAAGATAGCACATTTGATTACCCTACCTCTTGGATGTCAGTTCAAAACCCCCACGGACGAATATGTCAACCAAGAAACAGAAAAAGGAGAACAACCCCCATAGTATGTTTTTTGGTCTTCGTTGTATACAAATACAAACACCTGTTAGTCCAACACCAACCATCTGAAGGATCTTAAGAGGGAAATACTGTCCACTCTTATCAAGGCAACGGAAAACATTTTCCTCTTCGTGAAACCCTGTTTTCCATCTTCGGAGGAAGGAATTACGTTGTCACTGACCCCGGATTCTGCTGACATTCAGCTACAATTCCTCGGGGAACGACCTTATGCAGTCAGTCTGATTTTATACATGTACTGTTAAACATCGTTCTTAATAATTTTTATGTATTGAATAAAAAATTATTTTTCAAAAGACTTTTCGGTTTCTGGAAAACATATGTGCTATGACCGGACAATGTGAACACCGCTTCATGTCTGACGTGTCCCACGTCACGTCAGAGTAGTCAGTGTCCGCCTTAAAGATTCATCGTATAGATATTATCGACACTCATTCATCACGACAACTCACGAATTGGTAAAACGTAATAAAATTATGAACTAAAACATTAGTGCATTGAAATAACATCCAACCAATCAGAAACGTGTCAACCAAAAAAACTTGAATCATCTATTTTATGAGTGAAACCTTCGTAAAAAGGTGCAAGGTATGAAATTGCGAATTGAAATATTTTTTTCCGAATGTTCAATGCAACAGGATATCTAAAAATAAAATGAAATAGAAGCAGGAAATAAAATGTAAAATCCGTATTAACAATTCATGATTTCGAGAATGAGCAGTAGGCGGTTGTAGGTGAATGAAAATTTATCTAAAAATTGTATACAGGAAACATTATGCAAAACGTCGCACCTGCGAGACAAAAATCAGTATAATTGTTCCTTGTTCATAATTTATTATTAAATATCCAATAATCTATTCTTGAACAGGTTTTGAGAGATAATTAAACTAGTAATCTTCATGGCAACAAAGAAAAAAGGTTAAGGGTGGAAACTGCACAATATGATATGAATAACGAATAAAATGAAGTGTAGTTGAAGGTTAACCGTATATGTCATATTTTGTTTCAAACGTGGCTAGTTTTTCTGCAATTTGGAAATGATAACTTATTTTTCTGCAATTTGAAAATGATGACTCATTCGTCTGTTGAAATTTTGATTTTTATTTGTCGTTCATTTGAAATGAAGTTGAATTCCTCTAGCTTAGCTGAGAAAATTAAATTCAATGCTTGACCACTACTTTATATGGACGTAGAGCTGGACATAAGCCCAATGGAATCGACTATAGTATTGTTCACTAAGAGGACCAAGATACAGGGTTTAGAATATCTGAAGTATCGAAGTGGAGTTATACATATGTCGGGGAAGGTAAAATACTGGAAGTGGCAAGGTTGAGTCCCAAGGTTGAACGGCATTCTCTTTACTGAACGCTAAATTAATATGTCTTTTTGAAGTCGAGACTTGTGCGAGCTAAGGATTACGGGGTCCTACCTTTTAACGTGTGATTCCTAACTCGGATTGGACGATAGCAAGTGAAAATCGATCGTTCAGCCGACCACCACCGACCAATACGGCGGTCAATTCGAATGAGTGAACAAAGCACCCACGTCGAACCGACCGACCAATGTGAATGAGCAAAACTCAGTAAACCTCGAACTTCACTGTATAAGAACTCTTCCATTTGGAGAACTGCGTTTATGTATGATAAACTTTCTGAGAACCTTTCTCCAAATAGATTTATTCTTTAGCAATTCAAATCCAACAGGCGCTTTTAGAGAGTCGTAAGGATTTTTCCTGTAGAGCTTGTGTTTTTCCCTTAAAAAACTCTTATGTGGTAATGTACCTGCAGCAGTAAATAGAATTTGGAAACATTTTTTTCTTTCAAGGTACCTACACATTAGTTTGCATAAAAGTCAGTTGGATATATTTCAATGCCCACCGTGGTTATAGCCGAAAAAGTTATTGTTTTTCGGTAGGCATTTGTCAGAACCTACTGCGTAGGTATAATGGGAAATATACGTGTTTCAAGATTCCATTTAGAAACAATTATTTTCTTATACGTTTGTATCTCTCCTTGATACAATTTTGAGACTTATTTTGATTCAAGTCGTACGGAATCTTGAAGGTTCTGTAGCGAATGACATTTAGCCGTCGTATACTAAGTGTTTATTATGGAAACAACCAGCCGATGTTCACAACCAAATGTTGAAAATCCATAAAGAATACTTGAAATCAATTTGGTTGATATACAAAATGGCGTGGTGATCTTACCTTTCTATTTTCAAATGACTAAGAAACTTTCACATCAACACAAACTTTAAATGCATCTACCTTTGACCGGGGATACTCAAGGATAGTCGTTAAATGAATATTTAAAGATTCTCCACTTGGCTCTCAGATATACAAAACTGATATATCATCGGACAAAAAGCAATGAAATGAAACAGGCAATTCTTTTAAAGGGAGTCGCAATGTGAACAAGATTCAAATGAAAAATATTCGAATTTCGAAATAATGGTACCAGTCGTGACATCTAGTTCAGAGGTTCTGCACATTGATCATTTCAGGAAAGAAATCTCTTACTGATAATCCGCATTCTGCTACAAAGTCATTGTGTTTGAATTTATAAATTTCTTCTTGGAGTTGGGGCTCTGCCAAATTTGAAAGAACGAATGACTGAACCATAGGTTTCAGTACTCCATTCATTGAACAATTATTATTATTACAATTCTACCTCTTGCATATACCAGATTCTCATACAGCTTTGGGTGAGAACCATACCGAGCACGTTTTCATGAAAATTATCTGAATTAATTTTTATTCTTTCGATTACTATTTGCTTCATTTGCTTTTGGCCATATATTTTTAACATACATCACTGAAAATATGTTGAATATGATTTAAAGGATTATTTGTTAATTATTACAAATATTAGAAATTTTCTTCTATTCGAATACATTTTTCAACTATTTTTATTTAGCTTCAACATTTAGATCCGAATAAATATTTATACACTGTGTCCAAGATGAGGATTTGGCCCTCTTCATCATGGAAAATCAGAAACCATAAAGAATATAAAGTCAGTTGAATTACAGAAAGGTTGCAGCAAGGTTGCAGTGTCACCATTTTCCGGGTTTGAAGGCCGTGGATTTTTGATTTTTTTCCTGACGTTTCGCTGCTTCCTCAGAGGTTTATACATCCCGACCTCATATATCCGGTATCTCAGTCTTTGAATTGGGAGATTTGGATTTCATATCCATATATGTAATACAGTTCACAAATCGCGTGCATCGAACAAAAGATCCAAGAGTGATCATTCCATCATGGACAAGCGGCAAATGATTATATCATTATTCGATTTTTTTGTGTAGTTTGAATTGTTCAGGACAATGTTGTTCTAATGATGATCTGTTCAGTTCTTTGAATATTATAATACAAAGAGTGAACATCGAAATAGCCTACAATTAACACTATTTTTTTTTCACGAAAATAGAGTGTCAAGTCGAGGTGGCTGCAGTGCTTTTTGAACACCATAAGAAATATCAGATAATGAATATTTCGAAATTAAATCTCAACACATTTATCTCTCCTGAAGTACCTACCCCGTAGATTCTTGTGAATTCCTACCGAAAAACAACTATCTTTCCAGCTAATACCACGCTGAACATTGAATTATATCCATAAGATGATTATACAAAATACATCACACAGGTTAGTATTGCAGATGTTTCTCATTCATCCAGCAGCAGAATCATGCTGAAATTAGTCGAGAAAATCACCTACAGATCGATTTTGAGGTATTACCTCTTGCCAGTGCAAGAAAGATCCGACCCAAACGGTAGTATGCTTGGGACTCAATTAATTTCAACGCGACTCTACTGCATATTAGTAATATAGCTGCAAGAGTTCTAAGCCGTTCCCAATGGAAAAACACGTGCAAATTTGAGCAGGTTCATTCTGAACCTTTTTGGACCTCAGGCCCACTTCACACGGAAGGGGTAAAGGTCAGCGCCTCGTCTCTGCCAGACGTCCATTATGTGTAAACTGAGCCTTAGCCTTCAAAGCCCACTTCAGACCACCTTCACTTCTCCACTTTTACCGTCATTCAGTCAACCAATCAGCTATCGCGCATACAACTGGAAATTCAAACCAGTAGATGAACAACATGGGAACGAGCACACTTCAAGGTTGTGCGTCTGTCGCTGATAAGTATTTCAGAGAAAAATCTTAGTGAGTGGAAAAGAAAAACGTGTGACGTCATCGACGCAGGATGGAATCAGTATCGTAGCGATTCAAGCGTGGAACTCCGCCCACGGTCCCCTTAGTACTCCGCCTCAGCTATCAGACCCCTTAGTTATCCGCCCATCGCCTCCTTGAGGCTCCGCCCCTCAGGCCCCCTCGTCACGTGATCCTAATCGGAAAAAGTTTATAGTTATGAGAATCGAACCCAGGCCGTCCGCGTGATAGATATTTTTCTTAGCCTCTACATCAACGTGAGATATTAAAAGTAACTGCAAATGATGAGTATTTATAGTGTAAGTTTTGTCGGGCCCGAAATTGACTCATTTTATATATTTGATCGCATTTTTTGATTTCCGTAGAATGTTAGGGAAGTTGTAATCGTCATTATCATGGCCGAAAGGCCAAAAGGACCTTGTAACCTATTTTCATTATACTAGCCGCAACAGACCGATGTGGGTACTCATGTGGGTAGATTATGAAAAGTATAATATACAGCGTCTAATGTGAAATAGCATAGGAAGAATTGCACATTCAAAGAAAATCATTGAACAAACTTGAAATTGAAAGTTGTTGGGTTATGAACAACGAGTGTAATCCAATTGCAGAAGTTTGATTCAGAACGCAGAATTTGTTGAAAAAAAAAATGGAAAAATCATCGTATACTGAAACATATGATATTTTTGGATTCCTGAGGGTGAGAAGGTTTCGAATCCGTCAAAAACAGGTCAATTCCTGTCGTCTGATTTCGATGATTTCGAAATCAATGGATTCGTTTACATGTCATGAAACATAATTAATCATTTTTCAGAGGCAAAAGGAACTCATACCCTATTTTCGCTATACTAGTCGCAACAGGTCGATGTGGGTAATCATTTCAAATGATTTCATTTGCTGATTATGAAAAATATAATATCGAGCATCTAATGTGAAATACCAAGGAAATAATTGCAAATACAAAGAAAAAACATTGAAAAAACTTGAAATTCAATGTTGTTAGGTTACCAACAACTATAAGTGAAATTCAATAGCAGCAATTTGAACCATAATCAAACCAGACGGGGCCTTAAAGTTCGGAGTTTCACTATCACACTGTCACCACTAAACTGGCTAGGTTGGCGTGAAGTTGAATGTAGTTGATGGTAATTGTATATAATTTCGATCTACGGCCTACATATTCAGTCATCGGAACTGCGTTATTCTCATCTTTCGTCATCCCAAAAACCTTTTTATTTACCAAAGGAACATTAAACTGATTGTTGGAAGGGTAATCCGAAGTATCGAAGAATTTATGACAATCTTGACATATATTTTCATAAGGATCCTGATTGCATATTTCATAAATCAAACTATCTGTATTGGTGTAGAGAATTATACAATTATCTTCGAATCGATGGTGCATATAGCCATAATGAAAATCGTATATGGTAGTCTTTGCCAAGTCTAAGATAGCTTGTCCTACTTGTATCGGTTTATTTAGATAAACTTTCTGTTTCCTCAGTTCGACTGCCACCAAATTCTCATTGAATATCATGCATATTTTGAAATCTGGCTTGGAAATATACGTCTCAGCTCCATAGCGATCAGCCCATTTGGCGAGGAGTTTAATGTTAACTCTTTTTCTAATGTCTTCCATCACATTCAATATTATCGTGATTGCGCCCAATCGCGACCTGAGGGTGCTAGAAAGCGGGTTCATTGGGATGATTCCTAGTCAGCTTTCAACTCTAGAATCAGGTCTGGTGTTATTTCCAATCTCAAACATAAGGACCCCTTAGCTTTTGTGAATGACTGCAAGGCTCTCTTCAAGCAGAGAATTCAGAATGCTCTGAAGAAGGATGAATCTATCAAAGCTAATACCACCTCCTGCGCAGAATTTGAGATGGTAAAGGGAGACAGAGTACTGAAGGAGTACAGGTATCTCACTTTTATGAACTCTCCCATATATAGAGTCACCGCCCTCAACACCAATACTTAGAGAGCTCGAAGAGTTTCAAGAGAGGGACAGCGGCTGGGCGTTGAAGAAGATCGTGAACTTGGGTGTGAATATCAGTTAGTTCACACCGCAGCTGGAGTCATCATTCATGGAACTTCCACCTCAAATTTCGCAGAAAAAGGCTTGCGTTAATATTAAGAACGACGATGAGGCCTTTTTTGCGTGGGTAGTGACTTCAGCTCTATATCCTCAATATCCTGATCCTATAAGAATCACCCATATGGAACAGTATCTTACCCTCATTATTCCAGCTTTCTGAAATTGGAGGGCATACAGTGGCCGATGACTTTCAAGAAAATTCCGAAATTTGAAAAACTAAATGATATTTCCATCAATGTTCAGAAGAAATGGAAAACGTTCAATACCCTACCATAATACCTCACAAAGTATAAAAAAGATAGGCATGTAAACTCACTGCTGATTAAAGATAATTATTATGAATCTGAAACTCCAGTTTGCTATCTCTACGTATGGATAAAGAACTTATCAAGGTTCCTATCCAAGCAATTGAGTAAAGAATATGGTCAAAAGTACTTTTGTGATCGCTGCCTACAGTACTTTAGATCCCAATAAAAACTTCAAAAACATACTGAGGATTGTCAGAGAATTAATAAAATAGCTATCAAGATGCCTGAGGGAGGTAGAAATATTGTCAAGTTCAAAAATCATAAAAATAAAGAAAAGGCTCCTTTCACCGTTTACGTCGACTTAGAATCTGTGTTGAAGCCTACTGATGATTCTAAAAAACCTCAACATCATATTCTGGCAGCTGTGGGTTACTACTTGAAGTGCCCATACAATGACACTCTATCCTTCTATAGGGAATAAAGTGGAGAGGATTGTATGCAAAGGTTCGCTGATGAGATGGGTCAACTAGCTGAAAATATGGCTACTGTGTTTTAGTGTCCATATGACATCGATATGACTGCAGAGCAAGAAGTTGAATTTCAGAGGGCTACACACTGCCACATCTTTGAAGAGCCCTTCACTCCTGAAGACAAGAAAGTACGCGATCATTACCATCTCATACCATGTGATAAATATCGTGGCCCCGCGCACGTAGGGTGTAATACTACAAAGACAGCCATGTAGTTCCCGTAGTCGTCCACAATTTGAGTGGCTTTGATGCATATTCCATCATCACAGATATTGCATTTAGACTGAGGGGTTCGATTGACCTGCTCCCTCCCCATCACGAAAGAAAAGCACATCTCATTCACGAAACATGTGGATGATACTTCAGTGCAGTTTCGATTCATCGCTTCATAAATTCATCTCTGGATAAGTTATCACAAATCATCATACACGCCACCACCTCTCACGCTTGCTACGTCACTTTCAAAGTTTTAATGTTTTATCACTATTCTTATTATTATTCGACCCTCATTCTCCAGTTCAATTTCATATAACACAATCAATCGAGCGATTATTGATTCCTCCATTTTGATTGGCTGACCGACGCCACTCTTTAACAGAAGTTAGCTTGAGTGTTCCACAAGATTCCGTTCAGGAGTCTGGGAATTCCAGACTCCAAAATGAATCTTTATACGACAAAGCATGGACTTTAGTCATTTCCTGATGATGCTTACTTGGTTAGCGGAACGCGTTTAATGATAAATGAATGTCATATCGAAACACGAAACACGGTTACGACAATAACGATGAAACGGTAATGAATAAACACACGCAAAACTGTCGAAAACGCACGCAAAACGGTTGAATACTCCATTTTCCCCATTATCGAATGTTAACTTCACAATACATAACTCTTCGACAACTTTGGTGCCATCTCCTCTTTCTTCTGATGATGCTAACTTGGTTAACAATGATACGAGACTTAGTGCCCTTTGACATGTTGGAACGCTAGACTTCTGTTAAACCGACATGTTTTTTTTTCTTAAATGATGTATGTATTTTGACGCACCCTGTACACTTCTACGCCATGTTTTTCCTTCAATGAGATATTTTGAAACGACCGGTATACACATTGAGGGATCGCAGGTTGAACTGTTGTGTTGTAATATTTTTTCTTGAATCAGATTCATTATCATTAATATATCACTTTCGCTTTTCCAATTTTTATCCAGTCGTTCACGCTTGATTTTAAAACAGGCAAAGATACATTACTCCATAAACAACGATTTATTTCACAACCGGCAACGCTTGCTTGCGCCAGGAACGTAAAACCTCGATACCATCTTCATCTCTCTTTGCCTCGATTACGTCACACGCGTCTCTAGCTCTTACACGCCTGAGGGGCGGAGTCTCAAGGGGGCCGCAGGGCGGAGGCTTAAGGGGGCCGATAGGCGAAGCGGAGTACTAAGGGGGCCGAGGGGCGGAGTTCCACGCTTGAATCGCTACGATACTGATTCGATCCTGCGTCGATGACGTCACACGTTCCTCTCTTCCACTCACTAAGATTTCTCTCTGAAATACATACCAGCGACGCACGAACTTGAAGTGTGCTCGTTCCCGCCTTGTTCATCTACTGGTTTGAATTTCCCGCTGTATGCGCGGTAGCTGATTGGTTGAAAGAATGACGGTAAAAGTGGAGAAGTGGAGGTAGTCTGAAGTGGGCTTTGAAGGATAAGGCTCAGTTTACACATAATGGACATCTGGCAGAGACGATGCGCTGACCTTTACCCTTTCCGTGTGAAGTGGGCCTGAGATCCAAAAAGGTCCTGAAATAACCTGCTTAAATTTGCACGTGTTTTTCCATTAGAAATCCCTTTGAACTCTTGCAGTCATATTATTCATATTTTGAAACATTCGTCTATGAGTAAGATTGTCAACTAGCAACAGCTCCATCTGGGGAACAAAGCCTCAAAAAGGAAAGAAATATCTCATATACCATTTCTCTGATCTTAATTCGACTATTTTCTGATTGATTCGGCCGTTACTTGATGAAATTCCATAGTCAATGAAATTATCCGTAGTTTATAAATCCGCACTTTATGAAATTATTTTTACAGCCATCGTTTGGAGTGTCTCAAACGTTTTGTTGATTGGACTGGGTGACATTTTCAGAAGTACAATGAGACATTTTCATCGACGATAGGTTGTAGTAGAAAATCACTCTCGATAATTTCTTCACGATAAAAAATCAAAAATGAAAAAGAAAAGACTAAGAAATAGAAATAATATTTTGATTTGAAAGAGAGAAATTAGTCACATAAAATCATACCGACTGTCTAAGATAACGATAGAATCAGAAGCCGTGGAAGATACAAAATTGGTTGGAAGGGAAAAATGTTGCCATCTCAGAGCTTTCTCAAATGGCTTTTTGAAATTTGGAAAATTCCATTTAGTTACGGACATATTCGGAAAGATCCAAAACTCGCCAATTTGCTTTTAATTTTTTTTTCTGATATTACATAGGGAGATATAAAAACAAAAACACTTGCCTCAACGTCATTTGTTGAGCCGTATGTACAAGATGGCGTTTATAGATTTTCTTTCAAACATTTCGCCTTCGAGAAACTATGACCAAATTTACTTTTTTTACAGACCGCAAAAAAGAATTACCCTTCATAAGTTAGGCTTTCTGGTGACAATTTCACTGATGTGTCTCATATAATCGGAATTTCATGAATTTTAAAATGGCACTCAAGCTCTTTGCTAATTTTGACGACTTTGTATCTCTTACCGACGCTGTCCCTCCTTATCATGGACATATTGTATATACAAATTGATAAATGGGTTGGAAAGAAGCATGATTCTCAATCGAAGGGAAACTGAAATTTCTATTTATTTTTCAAACGTTTTCATGTTTAATATTATTAACACGTTATTTTTGTGAAAAAGGAATCCTAAATAATAGTTCTATTAGCAAGTCACAGCAAAGGAAAGCAATACTTTTCAAAACGATCCATTCAGATATGCCGTACTACATTTCAACATTCCAAAATAAATTCTATCTCCGTATAATTTTACATTCCATAGATTTCAAAATCCTGTTTAACGCAATGATGCAGTATCAAATTAGCATATATATCACCATACAACTTTGTTTTTTCAGTAGTAACTATTTATAATACGAAGTTGTTTAGATGGAATTGCCCGAAAGTAAAGTTACAGTGGAATAAAATTCATCGAATTTAGATATATGGACATATGGAACGTCCCTTGAACGTCAAATCAAAATTTTGAATTTAAATCAAATTGGGTTGTGTGGGGAATTGTGTGAGGTTAGTTTCAGCTCATTCACCATTTGAATATTTATCCAAATTCCAAAAGTTAAATGTATAATTCATTGTTCATATGGAAGTAGTTGTTTCTTGTAATTCAATGTTAATTCAATGAAAGCAGTTGTTAAGAGAGGACTCTTCTCCAGTCTGTGACTAAAAATATATTTTATGCACATCTTTGGTAAAAGTTCATTTCGAAAATATATACTTTGTTCCTTCCTTCGGAAGTTTGTCATATATGTTTTTGTATAAAGGTGGAGGGAAATCTTCCCCTTCTAAAAATATAACCCTTTCCACTTTAACAAGAGTCTCATGGCTGATAGCTGGAATTTAATAAAATAAGCGAATGAATGTCATTACGTGTTGTCATCCATGACATTAGTAGGTTCAACTCATTCGTTAAATAAAGTCGTAATATTGTGAATGAATTGAATGCTCAATCATACCATGTTATCCAGGTTGGTGCTGAAGAGGCAATAAGGCAAGTGTCATATCAAGAAACATCAATTTCCGCCATTGAGGATGACAATGTTCCGTGTGAAGTGGCGGATTCAGAAAAGTATTTCGGGGGGCCCAGTTTACAACTCTGAGTATGAGGTTTATAAGGTGTTTCAAATTCGATTCTCACGATTGGGATCTCGGAAACTATGAGAGATACGAAGTTGGTTAGATAGGGGAAAAGTTGCGCATTTACCTTACTAACAATATGCCGTTGGGAAAGTTCTGAAATTCCGAGTATGTCCGGAGATATCCGGAAAAAACAGAAATTTCGAAAAATTGTTATTATTTTTTTCTGACTTCATTTTTCAAAATGAAATGCATTTTCACATTGCCACTTTTTCCCTGCTATATAATGGTGTTTTCAGATTTGCTATCCGACGTTTCGTGTTCCGGCCACCATCATGAACTTTATTTTTTCTTATGGGCACTACATTGGATTCTTTCTGTTTCGAATAGAACCAGATTTAACCTTTCCAATGATGTTTAAATTATCATTATTTTTCAAAAAATTGGAGATATTGAAAAAATCTATTCTTATCATAATAGACTTTGACTTTAATGTATCTAAATGTAACTTTCGAATTGTGACACTCAATGACATTTTGTTATTGTACAAGTCATTGAATTTGTGTCGAAAAATGGCTTTCACGAATGAAGAAAAAAAGAGATTTGATACAAATTTATTACAAATACGATAGAAACAGTGGAAACATAGGAAATGTATTTAAACTTGTATCCCGAAAGACGACAACCACATCGAAGTATGTTCAAGTTATTAGATCGAAATCTCACCGAATTTGGTTCGGTTGAAAAGCCAATGAAAAAATACGGAGACACAATCAACAATCGAAATTTGTTAAATGAGTTGTGTATGAGGTAAATTAGACATTGTGTCCTTTTCAATGACAAGACAACTTTAAACAAATAACAATAATCAACTAAAATGTAAAAACAAAAGTAAATCACAGCAAATGATAACACAACTGTGCCCTTCTTCGAATAGTATTTACTGCACTGCACGATTAATTTCCTTCATCTCCAATCTTCCGAACTCTCTAACAATGCTGTTTTGAAGGACCATAAACTCTATTTTTCAGTGTACCCCATAAGATGTATCCATAACACTCAAGTCCCTATCCATTTATCTCTAAACCTTTCAGTCAGTTAATTGATACTCAACTGGTAATGTGCGGTAGAGTACCATCATTTTGAAACCAGATGTTGTTATAGTTAGCCAAAGGTAGGTAGGTAGGCTTTCATGCAGTAAAGCCAAATTACTTAGTCTCTCTTCAGTCATTGTATTGTGTAAAAATGTTTTTAAAGGACGCAAAGCTGAAAAAGTCCTCTCTGATGTACTAGTAGCCACAGGAAGAGTGATCAACTGCTTCAGTAATATCCTGATGTTTGGGAGAGAATCGGCAAACTTGTAAACTTGCGTCGGGTGTTCAGGCAACTTATTTTCGGGATATGATTTTCACATTTCTTTTCGAATTTGCAACTCAGGTTTCGAAGCCGAGAAGTATGGCGAATGTATTTTGTATTTAATTGCCCCTTGAAGAATGCCACTAATGTAGGCATCATTTATATTTGGTCTTAACCTTGGTGCAGCTTGCGTATAGGCAAGCTGAATCTCCTTTTTGGTAAACCTTGGCATCAGTTCATTTATAATGAAATCAAGTAACGGGATGTTCACTAACATGCGATAATAAACCTCAGGTAAGTCTATTATACATTGGATCGGTTTTTTTGTCGAGATGTTATCCTAGTCATTTGTATTACTGTACCCATTTCTTTCGCTAAATCAGCCGCCTGGTTTTAATGATCTTTCAAGGTGTCAGAGCTGTTGTCTTGTTTCTCCTGTATGCTGTATATTGTAGCTTCTACAAGCTGCGAAGCTTGCAGCACATCCATGAATTCTGCATGAAGTTAGCTCCAAGTTCCTCAGCCAACACTACTACACTCATTAAAAACTCTGACGACAGAATAAAGTTCAAACGTATTACTTCCTCTACCTTCCGGTGAACTAGCAATGGTTTCGAGGACAGTGGGGAGTGCAGGAATGAGTACCATGAACGTCAACAGGGCTTTGTGCCTTTCTATCCATCTTGTTTCACACAGTTTTTTTTGAGCTAAATTTTACTGACTTGAAATCATGCATTTCTTCTTCTGAATTTTTGAATCTTGCAGCTGAATTACGGAAAAAATTTGCCAGGGAAAATATAACTTCCATGGCATTTCTAATGCTAGCAACAGAACAAGCTCTGCTCATAGCCAAGTTTAGCCTATGCCTGGCACAGTGGCTGTATATTGCAAGAGACTGAATCAGAAAAGTGTGGGTTTGCATATCCTTAAATATTTCATTTATATTTGAAGGATCCATTGAAAGATTATCCTCGGAAATTAGCCAAATCAAGGCCAAGTTTATCTAGCTCTTGTAAAATTGTGTGAGCTGTGTGTTCACCACTGAGATCCACCACATCCACAAACTTAATGAAATATTTTTCAATCTTGTATTCCTTGGTGTTAAAATGCGTTATGTATATTGTAAGTTGTTCTTCAACAGACAACTATATGGTCTCATCGGCCATTATAATAAAAAACTTAGATTCATCCATTTTATTTACAATCCTGTCAGTGATAACTTGCCACAGCTTTCTATAATTTCATTCTGCGTGGTTTCGCTGATTTATCTGGCATTCTTTACACAATTTTTCATGTGGAGCTAGAACGTCATCACCAGCATCAACTATGAATTTTAGCAGTGCTCTAAAGTTTCCTTCACGGAAACAACTTCTAGTTTTCTCAATAAAGTCATCGTCTCTGTGCCCCCTCAAGGATATGTTTGGGACACAACTTAAAATGACCATTCTGATAATTGAAATAAGCTTCCTACGGTTTTCGACTACATTTCTGCCGGCTACTATACTGTTTGCTTCACCCACCCTCATGAGTCATACGGAAGTTGTGATGCAGCGGAGTAAGTCAAATTATGAATTCCATTGATTTCTGTAACTTGTAAAAAAAAACAGTTGAGCTTTATTCATATATTTGG